>JANAVB010031156.1:0-15189 GCA_029216955.1 Iris pallida
TACTGACACTCCTGCCCCAAAAATTACATGCCCCAGGAACGAAATATGATCTAACCAGAATTCACACTTGTCGAGCTTCGCATAAAGTTGATGCTCCCTCAATGTCTGCAAGACAGTCCTAAGATGTTTCTCATGCTCCTCTTCACTGCTGGAATAGACAAGAATGTCATCTATGAACACCACCACAAATTTATCCAAGTACGGCAGAAAGATGCGGTTCATTAAATTCATGAATACTGCGGGGGCGTTGGTTAGTCCAAAGGGCATTACTAAAAACTCATAATGCCCGTATCTAGATCTGAATGCTGTCTTCGGTATGTCTTGCTCCCGGACTCTTACTTGATAGTATCCCGACCGAAGATCGATCTTGGAAAAGACACTGGCCTTGCTTAACTGGTCAAACAGGTCATCAATCCTTGGTAGCGGGTACTTATTCTTCACTGTTACTGCGTTCAGCTTGCGGTAGTCGATGCACATCCTCGTCGACCCATCCTTCTTGGGAACAAGAATCACTGGCGCGGCCCATGGCAATTTACTGTCTCGGATGAATCCCTTAGACTTCAACTCTTCTTCATGTTGATACAACTTATCCTGTTCTGACGGCGATATTCTGTAAACTCTGTCTGCAATAGGCCTCGTTCCAGGGTTCAACTCAATGCTAAATTCTACCTCTCTGACTGGGGGTATCCCTGGGAGCTCATCAGGGAAGACGTCAAGAAAATCTTCGACCACTCTCGGAATCTGTCCTGGCTCTGACACTGCTGCTGAGATGACGCCTCCGGCCTGATTCTTCAAGGTTCGAGTAAAGATGAACTGCTCCATCCCAGGAATGCTGAATATGACCCTACCTCCTCTACAATCAATTGTCGCATGACTGTCTCTCACCAGTCCATGCCAAGAACAACATCAAAATTCCCTATAGGGAATTCAATCAATGACGCGGGCAGTAAATACCCACTCACCTCTACCGGACATGAAAACTGCACCCTGCTAACTTCTACGAGCCCATTGCCGGTGAGTATATCCATTCTCTCCTACAATGCCTCAAACTCTAATCCAATCTGTGTAGCATATTGTGCAGAGATGAATGAATGAGTAGCGCCTGAATCAAATAATGCTACAGCGGGAAATGAGGTAACGAGAATTTTACCTGCCACTACGTCACTAGACGCGAGAGCCTCTCCCAAGGTCAATATGAGAGCCTGGCCCCGCGGAGCCCCTTGTTGCGGCCTTCCTCGACCATGCTGTTGCTGCCTCTGAGGGCCTTCGGCTTCCTGTGCCTGACGAAACATCTGAGCCTGCGTTGGTAGACGCTGGGCTAGGGCCTTACTGCTAATACTGGCCCTCCACTCGGGATTGCCACTGGAGCTGGCAATGCTGGAAACTGCTGAGCTGGCCCTCCTGGCCTCTGCATCATAGGACAAGTAGAAATACGATGGTCTGAACTACCACACCTCAAGCATAAGCCATTCGCTGACCGGCACACCTCCCTCGTGTGCCCTGCCTTCCCACAGAATGTACAGCCCTGGGGTGCTCCCTGACGCTGTTGCTGGTTCCTCGGCTGCTGATGCCGAACTGGCACTGTATTAGTTGACACGGCCGTCCTCCGCGGCGCTCCTGCATCATGAATACGTACATCGGGTGCTGGTGCCGATGTTCGCTGTATTGCTCCTCCTCCAACCTGGGAATGAGATCTCTTCTGACCTCCTGTCCTCGATGCCAACCTCTGCTGGGTAAGCTCGTGCCTCCGGGCTGCCGTCAAGACAGCGTCAAACGTCTGGTAGTCGTGTCCCTCCACAAGCTGTAGTAGTTCCAAATAAAGTCCCTGCTGGAACCTCATAGCTTTCTTTGGCTCCGTTGCCACCATTGCTGGTGTAAAACGACACAATCTGCAGAACTCTGCTGCATACCCATCTACGGTCTTGCCTGCTTGCTTGAGACTGATGAACTTCTACTGGAGCTCATATCGAGCTTCTACGCCAAAATACTTTGCCTTGAATCTGTCACTGAAGGTGGTCCAACGAACAGGGCGTCTTGTACCAACTTCTTCTGATGTCCACCAGTCGCGAAAGATCCTGAAGTACCAGTTTGACCTGATCAACCTTCTCATCATCTGGAACCTTGGCTGCCACAAGAATGGCTTCGATGTCTTGAATCCATGCATCCGCAGTGATGGCATCCTCCGTGCCATCAAAATACCTCGGGTTCAAGCGACGGAACCTTCCTGATGCTCCCGAGTCAACCCGGCACTCCTCTCAAGAGCTAACTGAATTCCTTGGTTCAGCAACACGTTCTGCTCCTGCTGCCGAGTCTGTTGCTGTTGGTTAGTGACAAAAAACCCCCGGATGATCTCCAGGAGTGCTACGGCGTCTGGTACTACCGTCGCTGCTGGTGCTGCAGGAGTTTCAATAACCTGCGGCTGCACTGCCTCTGGTTCATTTGCTCGTGCCTGCACTGGAGAAGGTTCTCTCCCCTGTTGCTGCCCAGTTGAGCCATGCTCTTGCTCCTCATGGGCCTCACCCGCTACTGAGAATGAAGCACCCCTATAGAGAAGAATATAAGATTATCAAGTCCGGACGAGAAAGATTTCGAGGATGCAAGTCAGGTTAGAGATCAAGGCAAGGACAGAGAATTCGAAACAGAATTTCAAGGGGAACAAGTTTTGATTGAGACTCCTAATAATTCGCAATACCCCACAAGTCTGAAAACCAGACCTGCATGGGCCACCACTCGAACCTTGTCACGCCCCAGTACCGAAATACGGAGACGGACTAGGCCAGCTACACCATATGAGGTACGTAACGTCATATGGCGATCGTGGCTGTCGAGAGACTAGGGGGTACATGCTACAATCAAGTCTCCTATGGTCCCACAGAGTTCTATGTCTCAATCAATCAAATCACATCAGCAAATAGATGAACATTAAAGATAAAGCAGTAAGGCGTCCCTGACGCTTCATCAAAATGATCATGAGAGACTAGCTTTATAATTTAGCTATCTCAGAGAGTCAGAAGTACAAAATTATACACAGCTGCAGTCTGTTTAATTACAATCATGTACTGACACAAAATATCAAGTAATCCGGCTAACAGGTGCCGGTGGCTAAACGCCGCAAAAGTATAAGCACGAGTGGTGGAGAAGAAACCCACTCGAGTCCCCGAACTGCCATGCTGCTAGTATGCACCATGGATGTCAGGCAGGAAGATCGTGTCCTCAGGCTCTGCTACGGGATCTGGCCAAACAAAACCAGCGGGGTCAGCCCCGAATAGCAAGTACCGCCAAAGGGGCACAAGAGTTAAGACTAAAAATCCAGTTAAATAGAATGATTGATAATAGCAATACTTATGCTATTATTATAGGGTAGCGCAACATCCTCGAACCCATATGGCACCCTTACAACCAAACAAGGACAAAAGGTGCCGCATGGAGTCGGGACGTGTCGTACTCTATAACTTTCACATAAGTTAAAAGGTATAAACAATAAAATCTCCTGATCGTGACTTCGGTCGATAGCCTATCGCAGCACAATAACCAACCCAACAATCAAACAAGAACATGGGTTGGATCATGTACCATGATAGACCATGTTCCTCAGTCATTCACAGAAGTAGCATTCCATAATCAGAATAAGTCTTCCGTTCATAACTTTGGTCCACAGCCTATCATAGTACGATAACCAATCCAACAATCAAACAAAAAATGGGTTGGATCACGTACCATGACAGTCCGCTTCCCTCAGTTACTCACAGAAGGTAATAGGGTACAAGCAAGTCGTTTTCACGGCCAATCAAGTCTACGAGTTTCTAGTGGGACGAGGTTATCCTCGCATCATGTTATTTAGAAATCCTTAGATCGTATCTTTCCAGCAAGGCTAGCCAACCCAGGGGTTCGCGTAGACAGGTATGATTGAGCACAGGTCCCTCGCAAGGCCACCTTGCTAAAATATATAATATATAGCAGGAATTAATCGGATACAGTCATCCACTCGTTGCAGATGACACAGTATCCGTGGAGACCAGCCGGCGCGTCAAGACAGTATCTCAAGGCGGCTGGTGTAATACGATCTCGGGATTCTTGCCCTCTCCATGTATCTAGTATGTTTAGTTGCCTAGTTTAACCCTAGGTGTAATCTTGGACTCACATGCTGTGGCCTGCATGATTATCCTCCTAAAGTCGTACTTTAGTACGAGTACCCCAAAGAGGATCCATGTCAATCAGTATGTCAACATGTTCTACCCTCCTTAGTGTAATGCATCATTACAAATATGCCACGTGGAGTTACTAGTCATTTGTCGAGCATGAACAAGAACTGGGACATTCAGGTACATGTATCAAGTAGGAACACTTTGTTCTCCGGGTCACATTAGTGCTCATATCATGCTCGGGACAAAAGGCGTAAGGATATAAAATAGGCATATAATATATATATATAATAATAATAATAAGGTAACAATATAGGGCACAAAAGTCCATGCGGCTCAGGGGGAGTGAGTCCATGCGACCGGGTCAATACTGGTTCATGCGGCTGGGACTACACGCTCATGCGGCTCAGGGAGCCCCAAGGCGCATGCGGCTGGAAGGGCGGGTTCATGCGGACGAAGGGGTGTCAGCGTATGCGGCTGGTGTGGGCGATACATATGCGGCTAGATGATAGATGGGCCTTATGCGGCCCAAAAATAGTAGCGCATATGCGGCTGGGTACAAAAGAACTCATGCGGCTCGAAGGCTAGCCGCATGAAGTCCATGCGGCTCAAGATAACAGGGGCTCATACGGCTGAGTCTGAACAAGGCTATGCGGCTCAATTACTTGCCGCATGAAGATTCATGCGGTCAAGTACTCAAGTAAGTCTTATGCGGCTAGGAAGGACTTTCCATGCGGCTGAGCTCGAACGAGTCTCATGCGGCTGGAAAGGCCATGCGGCCAGAGGCTTGCCGCATGAGGATTCATGCGGTCAAGTACTGCTCTTCTTCTCTACTTGTCCGAGAAGAGGAGCCAAGCAACCATGGCTTCCAAACTACACAAAACCTTCATCCGGAGCCCAAATCGGAACTTCCTTAGGTCAAAATGGGGTAGAACAAAATTCTCTACAACATGGAACCATCAAAACTTAAAAATAATGAAGTTTGCTAGATCAAAACCAAAAAAATTTGAAAATTGTTAAAACCTAGATCTACAAAGATTAAAGCTTCAAAATGGAAAACTTCAAGTTCTAAACTAGTATAGAATAAGAAGAAGAACATATTTTGACAAATAATTTTGTAAGAAAACATCAACAACATTTATGGATCCATCTCTTGAGCAAGTTGGTACTTGCCTTGGTTGGTGGAGGAAAGTAAATGAGAGAAAATAAATGAGAGGAGAGAGAATGAGTTGAGTTATTATATAGAATCTTGAACCCATGGGTTCATAATGAACCAAGGTGAACCAAGAATAGGTTACCCAAATGAGCCAAAACTGTAGGCCCAAATGCAGAAAATTAATTACGAAATAATATTTTATCGAATATTTTTTTGGGAAATACATGAAGAAATACAGCATATAAATATCGTATAAATACAAAGTAAATACAATTTATCGGTTTACGTATTAAAATACGTATTCCAGGATCGGGGAGTGACAAGTAACTGCCAAGTCTTCTAGTATGCAATTCTACTGGCAGTTACTCCTATCCGTCGTACGCTCCATACGTATCGGTGGCCAGTCGACTACGCGTGTATGTGTCCTACATGTGACTCACAATATGTGGTAAATCAAGTGTCAAGGCCATACGAGATATACCAATACCTCATCAATAATGGGTGGTTACAAGACTAAGTCAATGCAAGAGAAATAAATAAAAACAGGAAAACGAACGATAGAGTCGCTTGCACCCAAGTGTGACTTGGACGCATAGTTTATAATAACAATAAATAAGAAATACTGAAAATAACAGCTAAAAATAAGAATATGTAAATCACAGAGTAAGGTGGCAAGGTATCTTGCCTGCTAGTACGAAGGTGGCAAGTCCAAGAATCAGAATGTCAGCAAAAGAAATGTCACAATCTCCAAACAACTCCGGATGCTGAAACAAACATCAAGAATATACTCGGAATAAGTGATATACGTAGGAAACCTGTCCAAAAGTCTAATTTTGGTACAGGGGCAAAATTGTAATTTTGGATCAAAATAATCCGCCGTTGGACCCGTTTTGTACCGAAACGTGTGCCAAAGTCTACGGTCTCTAAAGTTATCAAACTACATGTCTATAGATCCGGTTTGGTCTGTCCATTAGTGAATCTCTAGTGCTTCTTTGATTTAGTAGAAATCCCGGTTTAAGCCATCTCACGAACTCAACGGTATGTCCAATTTTGTATTCCGATGAGCCATGCACAAAATCGCCCGTTGGGTCGGGTTACGGACTTGCCAAATTGGCGTTCCGATCAACCTTCTCAGAATCGGACCAAACTTGGCATACAGGACCAAAAAAATGATACGGTGCTGATGCATATTTCGTGTCGATCCGACGAACGTGCATGAAGTTATGGCCAAGTTTGTAAAACGTCGATACGGGGGTATCTCGACGGATACGCACTGATTTCGTCGCACGCGTAACGAAATCAAGTTCCATCAATTTCACACGTTGGCAACATCCATACGCGCCTTTTGATGCATATAGTGCGCGACCACGTCACCCGGTTTATCGGGGCGTACGCCGTATCGGGAAGATTTTTCAATTTTTTTAATTTCGAAACTAAGTTTTCCTTGATTTCTAAAGACGAATAACTTTCTATTTAATGGATAAAAAATAATTCTACCAGAATAGAATCATTTTAATCCCGTATATGTTGTCTTTCACTGTTTCAAATTGGGTTTTGAAAATCCTATGTACTCGGTTCGAAATCTCCCTTCTAAACTAGGGTTTGGGGTTGTTTTCTTGTTCTGCTCTTGAACAGGTTTTTGCTTATTTTTCAGTTAATTTCTTGGGGATTCTAATGCATTAGAAATTTTTTCTAATTGCGGGAGTTTGAAGGGGGTTATGTTCTGTATACTTGGGAAGCGACATGGTAGAAATTGATCGAAAAAATAAGAAGAAACATGAGGAAAAAGTCGGGTACCTGGGTTCAGAGTTTGCTGTGTAACAGAGGCCTTCCTCTATTCAGTACTCGGCTCCGGCTGCTCCGGCGAGCTAGGGCTTGGTGCAAGCCGTCGACTAGGGTCGCCCAGGATCAGGTAAGCTATGGGTTGAAGGTTTGGGTTGGGATCCGCGGGTGTCGAGCAGGGAACTTCCGTTCTCTCCGTTCCCTTTCTTCTTCTTTTTTGCGAGAGTTTAAGCCTACATGCCGATATTTAATCCAGGTTTAAATTCGGATGATAATCGAATTTAAACTCAATTCGTACTATGTCTTAGTAAAATCCTAAGGAGAATTGATTTGGATCTAGGTGTAAAAGAAATTTGGATAAAAAGATTTGGAAAAATTTTGAGTTTTAAATCTTCCCTATCCCACTTGTTCTGCTGGGTCGGGGTTTCTTCATTTCATTGTCTCACGAGATATTCACTATCTCGTAAGATAATAAAATTTCTTTTTTTACTCCTTTATATCTAAATACATATGTTTATACAGTATCAATAATTTATAAGAAAATCCTAAAATAGTAAACACTGTAATACCTTACAATGTATATAGTTTTTGACTAGGATCCATTCATATATAAACATATATATATATATATATATATATATATATATATATATATATATATATATATATATATATATATATAATGTTAATACATAAATACCTATACTCATATGGGAATCCAGATAATTTTTTATAAAAAAATCCTAAAATTTTACAAAAAAAAACTTCTAACATATATTAGTGTATATAGTTGCATAATTGCCTACTTTGAACATAAGGTAGTAAGAATTGCTATAATGGCTATATTATGGGTACTCATAATTTAAAATGTAAACTATTTAATATTCTAGAAGATTAAAGTATATAAAATAAAATAAAAAAATCAGGGGCTTTACATCCTACCAAACTTATAAAAATTTCATCCTCGAAATTAAACTAACGTAGGGTGGGCATGCAATACAATACGAAAGAAGTGGGGACCAACTTATGAGGATCTTACCTTTGTTTCCAGGCAATGGGGCGGTGGATTATATAACCATATTGGCTTCACATCTTATAAGAGGTGGTGTTCTTGGTACAAGGCTCTACCCAACTTATTGAAGTTGGCTAGTTTCGAGTCAGTTTGGTTAGAGAGGTACCATAAGTATGAGGATGTGCCTTCTATGACTTTTGTGTATAAGTAACACAAGGGAGCTGAATTGAAGGGCATACTAGGGCAAGTGCATAGTGGGCTTCGAGTAGATCACAACCATATATCGGGTCGAAAGTTTTAAGTTGAGTTTGGTTTTCAATTGAAGCCGAAAGGTTCGTCGGTATTACGATAAGGTTTATAATTAGCCCTTTTTACTCGAAAATAGTATCATAAAAATAAATACAAGGGGACGTGTTTTAGTGGGACATGATATGTCTACATGAAGGTGGACTCGTCTAGGTCTTGTATATGGAATTTTTTGGAAGGTAACAGCTAGTCTTGTGCTCCGAAACTAAATGCCACGGTTGGAGACCCAAAATGATCTAAATAGAAAGTGGGAGTTCATGAGGCACTAATTATCGTTCTAACAGAAACCACTTATTCTAATCAATAGGCAATCCTAGTACATTCTAAATTCTACTAGGGCTCTACGATCTATATTCTACAGTAATTCATTTCTAGAAGTTAACAAAGACACCGCTCTATGGTTTAGTGGAGTTAGAAAGGTTCGAGCCAGAAGGTCATACCTCAATTTGTGGAAGAATATTACACGATGTAATAGGATACGATATGTGATAGATATGAGTCAAGTTTTGAAGACCGTACTTTAATTCCAACAGATGTCAATGATTGTATGAATATAGCTTTCCTGGCTATAGATGGTATGGTGAACTGAGGAGGATATTCTGGGTCTATCTTCCCTCAATACGAGCATCTGTCTTTCTGAAATCCGTAAGGCGAAAATAATAAGTGTTCCTGGGAGAAAGGATCGAATACGAATATGGGATTCCAGAGGCATTTTAATAATTCAAATAGAGTTGTCAAGGAAGTTGCAGATGAGATCCTAGAGTCATCTATATCACAATCCACGTAGTATAAGCAAATAAAAAATGAACCAACTATACTAAGGTTGATCAGACCATCATACACTGAATTCTGATTAGACAATATGTTAGTGGGCGTCCCCAATAAACACGTGTCGTGAACAAGCTTGATAAAGAATCAGCTTTCAAAAAGTAGGCTATAATTGCGGTGTTTAGTTACGATAGCCCAAAGTATAAGTATGCAGGATTTATGATTGAAAGAAAACACAAGTAGTTCAAAGTTTAAGAATCTAAGCCGTATTCGGTGTTCGTGCTTATACAGTCATCCTACTGCCTGAATTTCTCCGGCCTTGTCTAAACTCATGAAGCATGGATCATGTGTCAAATCATGATAATAGGAAATATGATAATTAAAATCAGACCTGCTATGATTTCCCTTGCTAGTTTCGTATTCTCTACTGCTAGCAAGAAGGCATGCCCGTAACTCTGACTGGGGTCCTGAGCTCTAGCCTTGTTATTCTGTACACCTTGGAAAGGTAATGGTGGGCGAGGAGCTGAAGTTGTAGGCCTCAAGGCCTGATGTGCATGTACTAGTGCCTGCTGCTCGGGGCAATCTCTGGCCAAGTGCTGTCCTGATCCACATCTCATACATAATCCCAGGCGAAGTCGATAGTCATTCCTGATATGACCTTACTTTCCACAAAATTTGTAAGTGGGCTTCGGGTAGGGCGTAGTCCTCTGCTGGTCCTGTCCTGTGGGCCTCCCGATTGGTCCATTCGGGGTAGCTCTAGCTGATGCAACCGCTGGTGAATGACGTCTCGATGTCTGTTGTTGCTCATTACGAAGAATCTCCTGAGCACGAGCTTCCTCTAAGACAGCCGAGTGGGAGACTCGAGACTGTGTAGTCGTATAAGACTTCAGCTCTGGTGCAAGCCCCTGATGAAATTGCCTCACCTTCTCTAACTCTGTCGGAATCAATCCCATACCAAATCTACTCAGGCGATTGAACTCTGAGTCATACTCATCAACTGACATGTTTCCTTGGTTCAAATGAAGGAACTGATCGTAGAGACTGCCTTAAACATGAATGGGGAAGAATCTCTCATGGAATAGATCATAGAACTCCTTCCAAGTGATTCCAGTACCTAATCGTCTTTCTTCCGCCTTCCACCAGTGGTGAGCATTATCTTCTAATAGTAGGTCCACTACTGTCATCCAATCTCGAGCTGGCAACTGGGATACCTTTAGTAGCTTCTCCGTACTAATAAGCTATTGTGATACCTCTAGTGGCTTCTTCGTTCCTCTGAAGGCCTTGGGGTTCATGTCTGTAAAATTCTTGATAGAGCCTTCATAAGGATGCAGAGCGGTGCTGGTACCGTAGGTGGAGGTCTAGCCAATGCTGCCATCATAGTATGTCTCATCATCTCAATTTGCTGCCACTGAGCCTGCATCATAGCATACATAAATTAGAAAGTAGGGCTTCCATCCATCGGTGGTGGAGGCATCTGAGGTCCCGACTGTGGTGGAAACTGCTGAGGAAATAGTGGTGGCGAGAAGCAGTAGTACATTTCCTTTCGGTGGCACGATAGTGGTCTGTCCAGCCTGGCTAACTGGGGGTGCCGCAATCTCTGGATGTACCGTCATCGTCGTCGTAGTAGGCTACGACTGTCCCGACTGGTATGGTGTTACCAGAGTCATCGGAGGATTTTGTTCCTCTTGGGTGGCCGCATCACCAGAGGTGATGGCCAAGGTGGAAGTGCGTCCGCTTCTTAGATTCATACTGTTGGCACGAGGAAGAATAGGACGATATTATGAGAGGTTAGTATGAGGTAATTCAAGTAATCAAAGGAATTTGAAAAGATTGGAAGTCAAGGGATGTAGTAGTTCTAGATGAGATACTATTCTATTCCTATATGCAGGCTTGTTAGGCACAATCATGAAACCCAACAGTATTTTCTGACCTACATGGGCCACCACAAAAACATGTAACGCCCCAATCCCAATACACATAAGACAGAGTACGTGAACATGCCAGCTGCATATACGAAGAATACTCCAATATATGGAATCCTCGTATACGTACATAAGCTGTATATAAAATAATCACAGGCCAGAAGAATATAACAATCTAATCTCATCGTAGCTCAAAACAGAAGATAATAGAGTCCAGATAATAAATGAGTGTACCAAAGAGATAGCCGGGTGGACATACCCACACCAAACAGCTATGAAAAATAGTCTCAAAGATCGGAGTCCAACCTCCACAAAATACAAAGAAAAGAGATGTAAAAGTATCCACTAATGTCTCAATAAATAAATAGACTAAAAATCAACAGGAGATGCCTCGTCATAATATAGGATAGATCCAGTGCCGCTCCGTACTCCTGTGGGAACTCGTCTAAACCTGGAGAGATAACCAGGTCCTCAGAGGGATGTAACAAGATACAAGAAAACACCATGCCATATAAACTGTGATAATAAATAGAAATAAAGTGATGTTTGCAATATGGTACCTAACCATTCTTCTGTGAATATGCAGTTGAGATACAATCCTTTGACGCATGAGGCCCGGCTGATAATAGGATCCGGTATAGGATCCTAGAGCTATGAAGATATGACGGATTAGATCGTCAGATCGCTACCTACAAACTCAACATCCTACCAAATGCGAGGCCAGTTAAACAACAACAACGTCGATTCCGACCCGATATGATGGACGCTATAGAAGTTGAAGTCAAGAAGCTTATCGCATGTGGTTTTGCCAAAGAAGAACAATATCCCGACTGGGTGGCTAATGTCGTCCCAGTTATAAAGAAAATAGGGAAGGTTCGAGTCTGCATTGACTTTAAAGACCTAACGATGCTTGTCCCAAAGATGAGTTTCCTCTTTCGATCACTGATGTCATGATCGACAATACTTGTGGATTCGAACGAATGTCTTTTATAGATGGATTCTTAGGATACAATCAAATCAAGATGCATCCAAAAGATGAGAGACATACATCTTTCGTACTCCTCTGGGAGTCTATTGCTACACCGTCATGTCATTCGGTCTTAAAAATGCTGGTACAACCTATCGGCGGGCTATGAGTACCATCTTTCGTGATCATTTGCAGAAGGCAGTCGAATGCTATGTTGACGATATTGCGGTCAAAATTCGTCTAAAGGAAGATCACAACCAAGATCTGAGAACTATCTTCGATCTAATGCGTCAGCATCAATTCAAGATGAATCCCACCAAGTCATTCTTGGGAGTCTCTAGTGGTAAATTCTTCGGATTTGTTATTACCTCTAAGGGTATACACATTGACCCCGAGAAGATCAAAGCCATTCAAGAGATGCATCCTCCACGCAACATAAAAGAGCTACAAGGATTCTAGGGACGGCTTGCGAACATCAGGAGATTTATTTCGAATCTATCTGGACGTTGTAGACCATTCACTCAATTGATGAAGAAAGGTGTGTCTTTCATTTGGACTGAAGAATGCCAGCAAGCATTTGAAGACATAAAATGGTACTTGATGAACCCTCCAGTTCTAGTGCCTCTAGTCTCAGGAATACCCTTCCTAATGTATGTTCGTGCAATGGATCATTCCATGGGAGCTCTACTAGCCCAGAAGAACAAAGAAGGTCACGAACAAGCTATCTATTATCTCAGTCGTACAATGATCAGGGCTGAACATCGATATAGTCCAATGGAAAAAGAATGTCTAGCTTTGATATTGTTGTTCAGAAGACCAGACATTATATTACAGGCCAAACTATTCATGTTATCTCCAGAGTTAACCCTCTCCGGATCTTGATGAAGAAGTCCAATACACTCAAGTCCAAACTCGCTACATGGGCCATACTGTTAGCAAATATGATATGGTTTATGTCCCCCAAAAGTTTGTTAAAGGTTAAGCCTTAGCCGACTTTCTAGTGGCTCATCCAATTCCCACATCTAAACTCTATGACGAGATTCCTGATGAAACTTTGCAATCTTACATGATTTCAGAAAAAGTACTTTCCTGGCGTCTATTCTTTGATGGTGCATCCAGGATCGGACCCAAAGGTACACCATTGTCGCTGGAGTTGAAATTGTCCTCGTATCACCGGAGGGATTGACCATCTAAAAAGCTTATTCTTTAGACAAGCCATGCTCCAATAATGTTGTTGAATACAACACTTTACTCATTGGTCTCCAATGGGCTAAACAGTTGGATATTGAATATCTTGAAGGATACAGAGACTCTAAACTGATCGTCAATCAGGTTAGAGGCACGTACGAAGTTCGGCACCAAGACCTTATTCCATATCATGAAATGACAGTTAGATTGGCTACATCGTTCAAAGGCTTCTTCATTGAACATATACGTCGAGCTTGCAATATAGAGGCTGATGCACTTGCTAATCTAGCAGCAGTATTAGCAATTCCGGTAAAAAGATAGCAAATGATTGTTTGCCATCAAAAAATCAAAGACAGGTATTACAGAACACTGAAATTGATTGTAAACTCGCTTGTACAAATAAAAGCCTAGAAAGAAATCCTAGGAAACAATCTAAGTAAAATTATTTAGTTTGATTCTGGGGGGTGACAATAGAGGCTCGGGAAAGTGCTATCAACTCTGCCTTACTCCTTGGACTATCTGACACAGTCTTTAGCTCTTGAAGAAATTGTTTTTTTCTTGAAGGTTGCCAGCCTTTTGCAGGGGTGTAGCACCCTGCTATATATAGTGGTATGCGTGTTGAGACGCATAGATGGCCTATGGCCACGTGGCTAATTAGCACGTGAAGACCTGCTCTTTAGCCGCCATCTGTCAATTTGTTGGAATTTTGTTGCACCAAACCTGGGCAGTTTGGACTTGGTCAGCCTGCCACGTGTCATGTCGTAGGAATCATTTTGAGCCGCATGGATCTCTCAGTCTTCGACCATGTGGGGCCGCATGAGACTCATGCAGCTTAAGTCGCAGACTTCCTTATTCCAGACATAACTTAAGGATTTAAGCTGCATAGATTCTATATTTTGGCCGCATAAAGGTCATGCGGCTTGGATCACAGTTACTCTTGGTCACTTGAAGTTCGAAGACTTTGGGGACGCATATGTTTGAGCCGTATATGGTTCCTGCGGCTTAGGCGACACTCCTTCTGGCCGCATGAAAGCGTACGAACCCTGCTTTTGGGCAACGTCTCACGTCTTATCTTTTTGTCAAAGTGTCAGAGCTGTCATTTTGTCAGTTTGACAGGATTTGTCAACTTTATCAGACGAACTGATTCTCTTAGCCGCATATCTTCCTTCTTCAGCTGGTTGTCAACGGGCCGTATATGGCATTGATTCTGTCATACGACTTTTCTTTTATGCGGACCTGTTTGGCCCAAAGTATATATGCAAAAATTTGTGATTCGCATGAACCCCATATTTTCCATGCTTCTACAATGATTGTCATCACTAACATAGAGTTATTTTGTATCGACAATAACTCAAACATTTAATTCAGCAATTCAAAATTAACGTCATTAGTGAAGACTAGAGGGTTTATTACAGTTACACCTCCAAGACCCTCTATCAGCGAACCGTTGACGGTCTACGCTTACGTCGTCTTACGGGAGAGGAAGCAAGACAATACTACGTCATTTTATCCAAAGATCCTCCGGTTTTATTATAGTTACAACAATCCGTCGGCGATCAACAATCCATCGGCGATCACTCCGGTTTTATTACAGTTACACCTCCAAGACCCTCTATCAGCGAACCGTTGATGGTCTATGCTTACGTCGTCTTACGAGAGAGGAAGCAAGACAAATACTACGTAAAGCTCACGATGGTGTCTGTGGTGCACATTATCCCGGTCATAAGCTACAGGATCGTATCCGACGTATGGGTTACTACTGGCCCACGATGGTATCAGATGCGATCGAGTATGCAAGAAAATGTTGAGCATGTCAAATACATGCAGACTTCATCTACTAACCATCAGAATTCCTACACCAGACAGCGGCATCATGGCCCTTCGAAGCTTGGGGTATGGATGTCATTGGTCCTATCAACCCTCCATCATCTAGAGGACATCGATTT
>JANAVB010031157.1:0-32500 GCA_029216955.1 Iris pallida
TAAACAAAATTTTTATAAAAAATATACTTCCATATTAGTTTATACATTATTTATCTATTTATAAAAAAAACCATATATATAATCCCCTATATTATTTAAATAAATAAATCTGTAAATCCTAAAAACACATAAACGAAAAATATTTAACCAAGTATATATTTGAATAATATATTTAACATATATACAATAAAAATCATTTATTATATATATATATACTGACAAATTTATAGAGTAAAATCTAGGGATCAATATGTATATGCAAATTAATATGTAAAAATATAAAAATGAATAACTGTAAAAAAAAAAAAAATTTTGCGAAAATTAGGGGGGTTTACATCATACCCAACTTATATGAATTTCGTCCTCGAATTAAAACTAATGCATAATCCATGAATAACAAAGTTAGAAGAATCAAGTTTGTAATATCGTACCTCGATTTCAAAATTATAGTAAAGCACGTTCTATGAAAATAGAATGCAATACGGAAGAAAGAATCAAGTATGAAGATCGTAGCTCGACTTTCGAACAAATGAAGAACGGTTGCGGTCATCCTCACAGTCTGAAGTGGCGAGGGATGCTACAATGACACATGAACCAAGAAAATAGAATGATTACTCTTCTTATGGCTTATGCAAGATATAGGGTGGTAGTGAATTCTAAGGTTCGTCAAGAAATACCTTTTACGACTAAGTCCTTAACTTCTAACAAGTTTATCTATGCTACAATTTTGAGGCTACTAGAGGTGTGGAAATAGTACCATACAATGTCATGCTAACTAATGATCTGAATATTGCTAGGCATTGACAAAGGCGTTATATGAGGCATGATAACTAGGCTAGTAAAGTGTAGTTCTAATATGAAATCCTGTCACAACATGTAATTGCGTAATTAGAATATCTATTATATCCCTACTCTCATACTGGGTGTCTATCACGGCCATGGTAAATGCTCCATGTCATTGCTATATGCTATAGGACGTCTAATCGACCTGCTCCGAGTTATTCTACCTGGTACTAGGGCTAGGTTGATCAAACCATATTAATCACAGTTAGGGTTACGCAAAACAGGAAAATGATCGAAATATTTCCAAGAATGATACGAAACCAAGTAGGATGCATAGGACATAGTCTAGATAAATTAAGAGAACCATATACCTCCGTAATCATGTTATCTGGAGTCTGCCGCCCCAGCACGCATCTGGCTGCAAAAATCCTGATTTTGTAATTTAACGGATGGATGCAATATATATCTACCATGCCAGATAATATAGGTTCTCAAGCTTATCTTGGCTAAATCCATGAGATGTTTCCAAGTTAACTTTTGCGAATACGTGAGAAGAGTCAATCAAGATGCATAGGATGTAGTTTAAGTAAAATTTGAGAAACATATATAACCGTAATACCGTTATCTGAAGTCTTGTTCCGCCAGTATTTTTCTGACTGCAAAAACTCCAAATTTTCAAATATAAGGATAAAATATAGTTTTTCAGACCTTCATTGGACCAATCCCAAAGATATTTTCCAATACCATATCGAAAAGGAACGAGAAAAATTACTGAAGAAGTTAAAGAAGGGTTTAGTCAAACCATAGGAATTATGGTAGAACATAATCAAACTAGATGCAAAATAAGCAGTCAAATGAGAGTTCGAAACGAAGTCAAGGGAGGAGATCAAGCATGTGGATGAGATCCTAAACTCTAATCCTATATGCAGGCTTGCTCGAAACAATAATGTAATCGAAACAATATTTTCTCGACCTGCATGGGCCACCACAAAAACATGTAATGCCACAGTCCTAATATACGTAGGAATAGGAATACGTAACATGCCAGATATATGTATACGCAGACTACTCCAATATATGAAATCTATGTATCCACACATAAGCTGTATTACAAGAGCTCCAGCTCATAATAATTTTTTATGGTCACAAGCAATATCTATATCTCATCCATAACGACAAATAAAAGAAATAACTAATTAAATGTCTCAACTGAAATATAAAATAAAATACATACTGGGTGCAAACAAATCCACTACCAAGCGAACGTACAGAATAGAATAAAGTAAACGAGAAAAGAATAACAACTAAATAAGTCCTTCAACTAGAAGAAAATCAGATAGACTCAAAGGACGATATCTCCTTGTCTGTAAAGGAAGAGTCTAATCCGAAATCGTACTCCTCAGGATACTGTCCGTCGTCTATACCTGGAGAGATCATTAGATCCTTAGAGGGATGTAATAAGATACATAATATCATGCTATATGAACTGTCATATTAGATAAATAAGTATATAAAAGACTATCCTAGACAAAAAATATGCAATTGAGGTTTCTAACTCAAATTAAGGACAACCTTTACACGTATGGGTGGGATTAAAGGCTAATGTGTACATATGTTGTCATCCAATCATTTGTATCCGGCCGTAACGTTCCAAAACGTCAGAGGGTATCTGCAATTTGTATTATGCCATAGTTCAATCCAGAGACTATGGTTTACCGATTTGGCTTCCTATACGTACTAGTGATTGTCCTCCTCTAAGATTTCCACACTGACCAAGTCATGTCCATAACCTTTCCAATTTTGTAACTTTTTGAGTCTCTATATCCTAATCATAGTAGTTACGATTATCTATCCGTCTGTAATGACCATGGTTCGTATTACGTATATTGGTATACGTGTACGTATTTTGACTCGTATTGTATGACTCCTTGCTTGGTCTATTTGGCATTTTCTATTGCTTGGTTCGGTTCGGTTTGGCTTGGTTTGGTTTTATTTATGAACCAAATCCCTACCTACCCCTACCCTCACCATTTATTAATCCCACTCTCTTCTCTCTCCTCATTATCACTTCAATAACTCTTCTTCTTCATTTACTCCTCTCCACCTGCACCCAAGAGCCCTAGGCAAGTGCAACTTGCTTCATGATGAATCTCAAGTTTTATTGTTCCATTCTCTTCTTTACATGATTATAAGCCTCTTTAGAACTTGAAGTTTTTGATTTTTATGGATAGATTCTTCTAGATCTACATTATAACTTTGGGGTTTCATAAGTTCATAGAGTTTTTCTTGGTTTTGATCTACTAAAACTTGTTATTTTCGAAAACTAATAGTTCCATGAGCAAGAGCACGGAATTTTGTATGAATTTGGTTTTTGATTCACCTCATTCGAGTTAAAATGAAGTTTTTATGGCCAAAACAAGTTTTCTGAATTTTTCATGTCGGCTGAGTGAAATTTTACGCAGAGAACCCTGTTTATGCGTATTTTATGCTGGATAGTATCCAGAATATGAAAGTTTACGCAGGAAATCCTGTTTATGCGTATTTTACGCTGGATGGTATCCAGAATGTGAAATTTTACGCAGGGAACCCTGTTTATGCGTATTTTACGCTAGATAGTATCCATAATGTGAATTTTTCCGCTGAAACCCTTCTCTTTTACGTATTTTACGCAAAATTGAATTTTTGGCGTAAAAAGTGCACAGAATGACTATTTTTTCCAAGTTTGGCTACTTTCTAGCCAGAATTTCAAAAAACTTAAAACATGAAAGTTTTAGATCTTTGTCTTACCTCTCCAAATATCTTTGGAGCACCTCATTTAGAGTTCATATATGGAAGTTATGCCCCTGTCTCCTGAGCCACATGATTCCTCCACAGCTCTTGCACCATGTTTATGTTTAGTTATTGCATATATGCTCATACCAGGTTAAATATTAATTTTAAATATGTTCCATGACACGATGGTGACCCGTTGTGGTACACTTTTGACAAATAACATGACATGATAGTGGCCCGTCGTGGCGCACTCTTGACAGTGAATTTGACATGATATATATCTCGAATGCTGTAGCGACGGCTAGCATGTCATGACAAGATTGAATGGCCTGGACACCGTGGGTGATTGTGTTTGCACAAAAGGAACCGGTAATGTTTTACATCATGTCTAGGATAGGGATCCCTGAGTAACACGGTCAGGGGTACCTACTGTAAATGGCTATGGCTAATAACTAGAATAATTCAGTAGTCATGAGAGATTTTCCCAGTTACAGGCGATCCCGTTATCCCGGCCACCATTGTTGGACTTGTAGCTTGTCGATGAGTAGGGCATATGTCTAAATTCACCGATATATAAAAAAAAATGAGGCATTGCTTAATGAATCCAAGTCGCCTGGATAACTTGGATTAGCTGCAGGGCTTGTGGCTGGAGGAACATCTTATTGCATATTGCTAGTAACTAAGGCTTGTGATAACCCTAGTTAGCTAATGTAGAAAGCTGTAGTCACTGATTGGCCGTGAGCGATTGTATGGCATAGATTCAGTGCTCGAATATTGCAAGCATGATCGCATGATTGTCACTTTTTAACAATAAAGATCAGAGGCTAAGTTCTGTTCAGGTGAAGGGTTCCAACCCCGATCCTTGTTTGGTTTAAGGGTTGTAACCTGGCTCCCGGAGCAGTTCTGTGTCCTCTCTTCATTTATTATCTTATTGTACCCCACGTCATGCTCGTCATATTTTACTTTACCAACAAGATTTAGAGACGGAGTTCTATTCAGGTGAAGGGTTACAACCCCGGTCCTTGTTTGGTTTAAGGGTTGTGACCTGGCTACTTGAATATGACTGTTGTTATTTTTTTATTATCAGGCTCTTTCATACTTACTTTTAATATTTGTTTCTGATATGCTAGTTTTAGTTCTTAAGTGAAGCCTCCTTTGTGGCACTTGCTCTTTTTGGGATCTGACCTAGCTGGTTTTATATGGCCAGATTTCGGAGCCGCTTCAGAGGATCTATCGACTTTCCAGTCCGTTGGTGACCACCAGGCATAATTAGGGCAACGAGTAGATTTATTTTTTGGCTCTCCCACTCTATTGTAAAATTATTGTTTTAAGGCATTTAGCCGGCGAGCACCTGTTAGCTCATATTGTATACCTTATTTACTGTCTGCCTACGGGCTGTAGCATGATTGACAAATCCTAGAGTTGATCATGTATTACTGAACTCTTGCTAGTCCTCGCATGTTGTAACGACTAGCTTCATGATCAGCTGAATATGTAATGTCTGGAATGCCTTACTATTGTATATTTGGCGATCTTACATCTTATAACTTTACTTGCTTGCTTGAGATTGAGACATTTAGGCTGTTATTGACCATAGGAGACTGGTGGATTGTAGTTAAACCCTCACGTATCTAGACAGCCGTGACCGTATAGCGAGGTAGGTTGCACTTCAATATACGTAGCTGGCTATGTTCGCCCCCGCTCTCCAGTATTCTGGTTCTGGGGCGTGACATAGTTTAAGTGGTGGCCCATACAGGTCTTGTAACTTAAGATATGTGAGGGTTTATAGAATTCAATCAGCACTCGCCCTTGATCTCTGCTCGTATCCTCTGAATCCCTAGAATCTTGATCTGATCACATGCTTGTATCTTTGATCTATCTTGGTCCTTCCTTATTGTTCCCTATGTCGTCTTCTTCAGCGGCATTGTTCCTGGTCCTACCGATCGGTAAGGCAGAGCACCTCCCGTAGACCAGCAGCAACAAGAGGATCAAGCCCAGCCTCAGGAGTAGCTTCCCGGGTCATGCCTTCCGGAGATACAGAACCCCCGGTGCAGCCTGTCCAGCCTGCAAGGCAGGATGATGGAGCCTTGGTTGGACTTATCAGGGAGTTGCTTGCAACGCAAGACCGTCGAGGAGATGTCTTGCATCAGGCAGTGACAGATGCTCTGGGCAGAGGTGGACATCATGGGAACAGTGCAGCGAACAGTTTCAAGCGCCTGAACCCTCCATTCTTCGATGGCAGTAAAGATGCTATCGCTGCTGATGTGTGGCTTCAGGATACAGAGGTGATATTGGAGGCAGCGAAGACCCCAGAGGATGAGAAGGTGGCCGTAGTGCGCCTGCAGTTATTGGATCTAGCCCGTAGCTGGTGGACGGCACAGGTCGTTGGATTAGTGGCACCTATTGCCTGGACAGTATTCCGTGAGAGATTCCGGACCAAGTACTTTGATACTGTAGCTCGGTACGATCTACACGAGGTTCACTAATTTGAAGCAGATGGACAGGACGGTCGATGGATATGTGGCCGAGTTTTTCAGGCTTAGTCGGTTTGCTCCCACCTTGGTAGCGACCGTGTTCGATAGAGCCCAGCGGTTTCAACAGGGACTCCACCTGGAGATTTTACTGACGATGGAGCAGTTTGAGCACCAGACTTTTGATGCAGTATTGAGGGCAGCTAGGAGGCATGAGTATACCTCCCAGAGGATTATGGACAGGATCGGAGGTCGAAAGCGATCTCACGGCCAGATGAACCAGTCGTCAGCCCCAGCCCCGGTAGCTAGGGCTTTGACCATTGGAACTCCGAGAAGGACAGCTTCAGTTACGTCGGTTCAATATTCAACCACGACGTATCCTCACCAGAAGCCGAAGCAGTCTTCCACCATAGGCTGCTCTTATTGTGGGAAGCCAGGACATGTTGTTTCAGAATATCGCAAGGCACGAGGGTTGTGTTTGCTTTGTGGAGCGTCGGACTATAAGGTAGGGTCCCGCCCTTTCAGGACTGACACCACACCAGCTTTGACCAGTTCATCAGTTAGGGGACCAGCCCCTGTACCAGTCTAGCAGCAGTTTCTATCCCCGAGGCCATTGCCGACGCAGACCCAAGCTTTTCAGCAGCAAAGGCCTCAGCTGTATGCCCAGGCACAAGTTCAGAATCGGCAGAGAGGAATCCAGTAGAGAGGGCCGGCACCCAGAGGACAAGGACAAGTGTTGGCTTTAACAATGGGAGAAGAAGGAGTGGCGCCAGGTTAGGTAGTGGCAGGTACTATTCTCATCAACACCTTTCCGGCTTCAGTGTTATTTGACTTTGGTGCATCGCATTCATTTATGTCTGCACGATTCGTGACACAGATAGGACTGGAGCCCGAGTCATTATCAGTAAGGCTCAATATACTTACTAGTAACGGTCTTGTGGGAGTTGATAGAGTGTTTTCCTTGTGTCGGATCGTAGTTAGCGGTAAAGAGTTTCCCGCTAGGTTGATAGAATTCCCGATGGTCGATTATGATGTGGTCTTAGGGATGGATTGGTTGCGGGACCAGTATGCCAGGATAGATTGCAATATTGGTAGGGTTGTTTTTAGCATCCCAGGCGAGCCGGAGTTTTTCTTTTCCCGAGGCGAAGTTGAACCTTCTCCTCCTGTATTACGGATGGCAGTAGCAGCAGTGCAGTTACCCCGGATCGTCGAGGAGTTTTTAGATATTTTCCCAGAAGAGCTTCCAAGAATGCCGTCAGCGCGAGAGATCGAGTTCACCATAGACTTAATCCCCAGGACCGCACCTGTGTCAGAGAGAGTCTACAGGATGGCGCCGTCAGAATTGGAGATATTGTACAAAATGATTGAAGAACTCTGGACCAAGGGATTCATTCGTACTAGTAGATCGCCTTGGGGAGCCCCGATGCTTCTTGTGAAAAAGAAGGATGGTACATCCAGATTATGTGTTGACTATCGTACCTTGAACTCAGTGACAATCAAGAACAGATATCCTCTCCCAAGGATAGATAACTTGTTTGATCAACTCAGAGGAGCAGCAGTATTCTTGAAGATAGATTTGTGGTCAGGGTACCACCAGATCAGAGTCAGAGAGCAGGACATCCCGAAGACGGCATTCAGATCTAGATATGGGCATTGGAAGTTCCTTGTTATGCCATTTGGAGCAACCAATGCGCCGTCTGTATTTATGGACCTCATGAATCGCATCTTCATGCCTTATCTGGATCAGTTCGTGATTGTGTTCATAGACGACATCCTGGTCTACAGTAAGAGTGAAGCGGAGCATGAGCAGCATCTCAGAGTTATCCTCCAAATTCTCCGAGAGCACCAGTTGTATGCCAAGTTCAGTAAATACGAGTTCTGGCTCGATCGTATTTCGTACTTGGGTCATATCATCACCAGAGGAGGAGTAGAAGTGGATCCCTAAAAGATCGTGGCTATCGAAACATGGTCAGTGCCCAGCACAGTTGTAGAAGTTCGCAGTTTTCTTAGATTAGCTGGCTACTACCGGCGATTTGTTTCGAACTTTTCTCGGATTTCAGCACCACTGACGTAGTTGACCCACAAGGATGTGCAGTTTGCTTGGATAGCAGAATGTCAGGATTCTTTTGAGAAGTTGAAGCGAGGCTTGATGACGGCACCCATTCTCACACTTCCAGATGGGACCGGAGGATTCTCAGTGTATTGTGATGCTTCAGGCCAAGGTTTAGGATGTGTTTTGATGCAACATGGGAAGGTAATAGCTTATACGTCATGACAACTTCGTGATCATGAGAGGAACTACCCAACCCACGACTTGGAGCTGGCAGCCATGGTGTTTCTACTAAAGCTTTGGAGACACTACTTGTATGGAGATAGGGTGGAGATTTTCACCGATCACAAGAGCCTGAAGTATGTGTTCACTCAGAAGGATCTTAACATGCGTCAGAGGAGATGGCTAGAGCTGCTTGTGGATTATGATGTCAACCTGCAGTATCATCCTGGGAAAGACAATGTTGTTACGGATGCTTTGAGCAGGAGAGCCGGAGTCTATTTTCTGACAGCGCAACCAGAATTGTTAGCAGATCTTCAAAAGATGGGTATAGAAGATGTCCTTCCTACCAGTGTGGCATTAATGGCGAGCATGCAAGTTCAGTCCAGTGTAGTTGAGAGAATCAAGATAGCTCAGTCATCAGATTCTAAGCTTCAGCGGCTTAGGACAGAATGTGTAGCAGGACGAAGACCAAAATTATGTATTCATGAAGATGGTACATTTCGACATAGTAAGCGTCTTTGTGTACCCAGTGGAGATATCAGACAGGAAGTCATGAACGAAGCTCACAGTTCTCAGTATTCGATTTATTCCGGTGGCACGAAGATGTACCGAGATATCCGTCAACACTTTTGGTGGAATGGCATGAAGAGGGAGATAGCTCGGTTTGTCTCTCGGTGTTTGGTTTTCCAACAAGTCAAGGCTGAACATCAGAGGCCAGCTGGGCTTCTTCAGCCCTTGCCGATTCCAGAATGGAAGTGGGAGCATATAACCATGGATTTCATGACTGGATTACCTCGATCCCCGACCAATAGAGATGCTATTTGGGTTATAGTTGACAGGCTCACGAAGGTGGCTCACTTCTTCCCATTCAGAGTTGGTCAGTCGACGGCTCATCTAGCAGAGATGTACCTCAGGAAGATAGTCAGACTTCACGGAGTACCGGTCAGTATCACCTCGGACAGAGATTTGAGATTCATGTCGCACTTTTGGCGTAGTCTGTAAGAGAATTTGGGAACTCACCTCCAATTCAGCTCAGCTAATCACCCGCAGACAGATGGTCAGTCGGAGTGCACGATCCAGACTCTTGAGGATAAGTTGAGATCTTATACGCTCAACTTCGGTGGTTCGTGGGAAGATCACCTGCACCTGGTGGAGTTCTCGTACAATAATAGTTTCTAAGCCAGTATCCAGATGGCACTGTTCGAGGCACTGTATGGCAGAAAGTACAGATCCCCGCTAGCATGGGACGATGTTGGAGAGAGGCAGATGCTTGGTCCAGAAATGATCACTCAGACAGTTGAGATAGTCAGGAGAGTTAGAGATCATCTTCGCGTTGCACAAGATCGCCAACGCCATTGGGCCGATTCTCATCGACGTCCCCTTGAATTTTCTATCGGCGATCATGTATTCCTTAGGATCTCGCCTAACCGTGGCATCATTCGTTTCGGCGTACGGGAAAAGCTTAGTCCTAGGTATATAGGGTCGTTCGATATCCTGGAGCGAGTAGGAGATGTGTCATATCGTCTCGCTCTTCTGCCGTCTCTGAGTGAGGTGCATGACGTGTTCTATGTATCCCAACTACGACGGTATATCCCGGACCCGAGCCATATACTGGATCGTTCGGAATTGGTTGTTGGTACCAACCTTTCGTATGAGGAAAGGCCCGTGTCCATATTGGACCGGAGAGAGAAGATACTCAAGAACAAGACTATCAATTTAGTCCGAGTTGCTTGGGGTCATCACTCTTTGAATGAGTCAACATGGGAGCATGAGGATGATATCCGATCACGATATCTAGACCTATTGGACTCGTAAGGTATAATGTCTTTCTTATGTCTTAAGCTCTAAATTCCTTGCTTGAAATGAATGATTGCATGGTAGATTGCTTGAATATAGCTTGTCCTTGCCTCTCTAGCCTCTTAATTATATTCTGAGGATGGAATTCTTTTAAGGTGGGTAGAGTTGTAATGACCGTGGTTCTTATTACGCATATTGGTATACGTGTACGTATTTTGACTCGTATTGTATGACTTGTTGCTTGGTCTATTTGGCATTTTCTATTGCTTGGTTCGGTTCAGTTTGGCTTGGTTTGGTTTTATTTATGAACCAAATCCCTACCTACCCCCACCCTCACCATTTATTAATCCCACTCTCTTCTCTATCCTCATTATCACTTCAATAACTCTTCTTCTTCATTTACTCCTCTCCACCTACACCCAAGAGCCCTAGGCAAGTGTAACTTTCTTCATGATAGATCTCAAGTTTTATTGTTCCATTCTCTTCTTTACATGATTATAAGTCTCTTTAGAACTTGGAGTTATTGATTTTTATGGATAGATTCTTCTAGATCTACATTATAACTTTAGGGTTTCATAAGTTCATAGAGTTTTTCTTTGTTTTGATCTACTAAAACTTGTTATTTTCGAAAACTAATAGTTCCATGAGCAAAAGCACGGAATTTCGTATGAATTTAGTTTTTGATTCACCTCATTTTGAGTTAAAATAAAGTTTTTATAGCCAAAACAAGTTTTCTGAATTTTTATGTCGGCTAAGTGAAATTTTATGCAGGAAACCCTGTTTATGCGTATTTTACGCTGGATAGTATCCAGAATGTGAAATTTTACGCAGGAAACCCTGTTTATGCGTATTTTACGCTGGATAGTATCCAGAATGTGAAATTTTACACAGGGAACCCTGTTTATGCGTATTTAACGCTGGATAGTATCCAGAATGTGAATTTTTACGCTGGAACCATTCTCTTTTGCGTATTTTACGCAGAATTGAATTTTTGGCGTAAAAAGTGCACAGAATGACTGTTTTTGCCAAGTTTAGCTATTTACTAGCCAGAATTTCGAAAAACTTAAAACATAAAAGTTTTAGATCTTTGTCTTGCCTCTTCGAATATCTTTGGAGCACCTCATTTGGAGTTCGTATGTGGAAGTTATGCCCCTGTCTCCTGAGTCGCATGATTCCTCTACAGCTCTTGCACCCTGTTTATGTTTAGTTATTGCATATATGCTCATACCAGGTTAAATGTTAATTTTAAATATGTTCCATGACACGATGGTGACCCGCTGTGGTGCACTTTTGACAAATGACATGACATGATAGTGGCCCGTCGTGGCGCACTCTTGACAATGAATTTGACATGATATATATCTCGTCTGCTATAGCGACGGCTAGCATGTCATGACAAGATTGAATGGCATGGACACCGTGGGTGATTGTGTTTGTACAAAAGGAACCGGTAATGTTTTGCATCATGTCTAGAACAGGGATCCCTGAGTACCACGGTCAAGGGTACCTACTGTAAATGGCTAAGGCTAATAACTAGAATAATTCAGTAGTCATGAGAGATTTCCCCAGTTACAAGCGATCCCGTTATTCCGGCCTCCATTATTGGACTTGTAGCCTGCCGATGAGTAGGGCACATGTCTAAATTCACCGATACATGGAAAAGAACGAGGCATTGCTTAATGAATCCAAGTCGCCTGGATAACCTTGATTAACTGCAGGGCTTGTGGCTGGAGGAATATCTTATTGCATATTCCTAGTAACTAAGGCTTGTGATAACCCTAGTTAGCTAATGTAGAAAGTCGTAGTCACTGATTGGCCGTGAGCTATTTATGGTGTAGATTCAGTGCTCGAATATTGCAAGCATGATCGCATGATTGTCACTTTTTAATAATAAAGATCAGAGGCCAAGTTCTGTTCAGGTGAAGGGTTACAACCCCGATCCTTGTTTGGTTTAAGGGTTGTAACTGGCTCCCAGAGTAGTTCTGTGTCCTCTCTTCGTTTATTATCTTATTGTACCCAACGTCATGCTCGTCATGTTTCACTTTACCAACAAGATTTAGAGACGGAGTTCTATTCAGGTGAAGGGTTACAACCCCGGTCCTTGTTTGGTTTAAGGGTTGTGACATGGCTACTTGAATATGACTATTTTTTTTATTATCAGGCTCTTTTATACTTACTTTTAATATTTGTTTCTGATATGCTGGTTTTAGTTCTTAAGTGAAGCCTCCTTTGTGGCACTTGCTCTTTCTGGGATCTGACCCAGCTGGTTTTGTATGGCCAGATTTTGGAGCAGCTCCAGAGGATCTACCGACTTTCTAGCCCGATGGTGACCACCAGGCGTAACCAGGGCAATGAGTGGGTTTATTTTCTTGGCTCTCCCACCCTATTGTAAAATTATTGTTTTGAGGCATTTAGCCGGCGAGCACCTGTTAGCTCGTATTGCATACCTTATTTACTGTCTGCCTACGGACTGTAGCATGATTGACAAATCCTAGGGTTGGTCATGTATTACTGAACTCTTGCTAGTCCTCGCATGTTGTAACGACTAGCTTCATGATCAACTGAATATGTAATGTCTGGGATGCCTTACTATTGTATATTTGGCGATCTTACATCTTGTAACTTTACTTGCTTGCTTGAGATTGAGACATTTAGGCTTGTTATTGACCATAGGAGACTGATGGATTATACTTAAACTCTCACGTATCTAGACAGTCATGACCGTATAGCGAGGTGGATTGCACTTCAATATACGTAGCTGGCTATGCTCACCCCCGCTCTCTAGTATTCTAGTTCTGGGGCGTGACACCGTCATACGACTTCTTACATACTGATAGCCAGTCAAATATGCAAGCCGTATCACTAGCAAATGTCTCAAATCGTGTAAATATGAGTGTCATAGATAAAGAAGATAGAAGGATATCCCATAATAAGAAGCTCATCTGCTAAAACTAAGTCGACATGCATACAATAAAAGAAAGTAACGAAAAACGACTAATACAGTCGCTTGCACCCAAGTATGATTTGGACGCGCGATTTATAATATATGAAACTAAACAAATATGAAACAAAATAAATAAATGTTGAAAATAAATATAATGAGCAGTAAATATAGCAAGTTAAACTTGCATGGTGGTTGTTAGGTGTTCTGACGACGTCTAGTAGATGAAATCAATAAGTCAAAAGAAGCTACAAGCATGGAACATCCGCAAACGTCCCCGGATGTTGAAACAAATATCACCAATATTTTTGGAATAAAAAAATGACTAAGATTGACTACCCATAAGTCCAATTTTGGAAACAGGAACAAAATGGTAATTTTGGGTCAAAATTGTATCTGCCATTGGACCCACTTTGTACCGAAAGCGTACTAAATCCTATGGTCTCTAAAGGCATCAAATTATATGTTTACGGGTCCAGTTTTTTGATACGTACTGAAAGGTATATCCATTTTTGGATTCTGATGAGTCGTGCACAAAATCGTCCGTTTAATCGAATCGCCGGCCTACTAAAATAGTGTTTTGGTCAACCTTTTCAAAATCGAACCAAACTTGACTTACAGGACCAGAAAAATTATACGAGTCTAGTGGCACAAGTTTCATCTCAATATGACGAATGTGCACGAAGTAATTATGAATTTGGAAAAATGACCTATAGGACGTTCTTCGATTGATACGGGTCGAATTTGCCACGCATACGCAACCAATTCGAATTTCGTCTAAAGCCCACACATCCGAAAATTCTGTATGCCCCTTTTCATGACCTCGAGTTGCGACATAGTTGCCTGGTTTGTCGGGACGAACTACGTATCGGTGTTTTTGGAGTTATAAAAAACTTTTTTTGCCTTTTTGGAACTAATTTAAAATAGTAAATAATTAACAAGAATAAAAACTAAAAAATAGGTTTTTACTTTCGTTTAGGTTGTCTAAAAGTCTGTTTAAGTGGATTTCAAAAATACCTAGTATCATGACAGAAAAAGGCCTTCCAAATTGGGTATGGACTCATGTTTTTGTTCAGTTTCTAGTCCATAGAAACTGAATTTTTTTGAGGTTTTGGTCTAGATTTTTTCTTATATTTAGGTTAGTTTAAAAATAATCTAATTGACATGATTTAAAGAGCGTAAACTAGATTGTGTATAGGATCAAGTAAGTTGAAATTATATCGAGTATAATGTGAGAATTTTGGGTCAAAAGAGGGGTACCTCCCAGTCGAACTCTGCTGCAACAGAGCTCTTCTCTCTGTCTTCTCCAACAAATTTCCGACAACTACGACGGATCAACAGCGGTGGTAGGAAGTTCGTGGTGGTCGTGGGTCATGCGCATGGTGTAAGCACCGTAGAGGGGGATGAATAGGGTGAAGCTAACTAATCAAGCACTAAATAATTGCTAATAGGCAATTTAAAATTAATAGTGCAAGAGAAGAAGCAACAATAATACCGACACCCAATGTATCCTGGTGTCCTCCCGAGGTGCACTCCAGTTCCGGAACTCTCTCCGGCTTTAATCCACTATTATGCAAATAGTACAATGTGAGTTTTCATCCGAAGGCTCACCAACTTCTTACACGAGAGATTTCATCCGAAGGCCTCTCCGACTTCAAACCGAGAGCTTTTATCTGAAGACTCTCCAACTTCAACCGAGAGACTTTATCCAAAGACTCTCCAACTTTAACCTTTTCACAAGAAGGTTTTTGATCTTCTAACAATAAGATGAAAATCTCTCATTTGCAACTCAATAACTCTAATACAATTTGTGGATGGCAAATGAAAGCTTTGTAGAGTTGTTTATGGATAGACTTTGGTAGTGTATAAATTTTTAGGCTCAAAGCATCATACTTGATTAAAGGGGTTAAAAACTATTTATAACCAAAGCATTGAAAAGAGCATTTAATACAACTTTCAGTAGGCGAATGGAAAATCCATTAGATTTTTACGGATGTCCGTCGGATCATCCGTCTGCATAGTCCAACGGCTATAAATATTGTCGATGGGATCAATCTTCGACTGTGAAACCCATTATTTTATTATTAATTATTTAATAGTGTTTTATTAGTATTTCAAAAATTATTATTATATTAAATAATTTTGGGTGAAAAAGAATTTCGAAAAATATTAATAAACTTGGATTTTTGATTTTCGAGCCCAGACCCAGGCCCGAGCCCTATTTCCTTCTTAATCTGATTTTGACTTGGTTATTAATTAAAAAAAAATAATAATAAATTTGGGCTGGTCCCGAAGGACCAGCAGTGGTGTGGAGACTCATTCTCCCAACCCATCAACTCCTCCCTATTTACTCACACATTCACTACTCCTCTTCCCCTTCCAGTAACCCCCACCACCCCTTATTAAACTCCCTCTCTTCCCACATTCCCACGAAATCACTCCAGAAGAGAAAGCAAATCAGCTCTTTTCTTCTCTAATCTCAAACTCATCATCTCTCCTCTCCCACTGAAACCTTCCCCGAGCCAAACCCCTTTACCAGAGCCGCGCGCCCCACCCCCAGCAGCTCCGGCCGCCGTCCGACGCTCTCGCGCCCCTCCCGAGCTCGCGTCGAGCTCTCCCGAGGCCGACTGCCTCCGTGGCCGTTCTCCGCCGCCATCCCCGCCGGATCTGCGCACCCCGCGCCTCCGGCGAGTGTTCCCGAGGCCGCCCGCCACCCTCCGTGGCTAACTCCTTCCCGCGTAGCAGCCCCGAGCCCTCCGGCGGGGTTGCCCCGCGGCCATCCCGAGGCCGCCGCCCCGTCCGCCGTCCGCCGACGCCTCCGCGCCCCGGCGTGCTCCGCGCCAGCGCCACCCCCTGTGGCCAGCAGCTCCCCGTCGCGTCAGCGTGCCCCGCTGTCGTCGTTGCTATCCGGAAACCCTCCCTGTGGATTTCCAGCACCCTTTCCCGCGGTTCTTTGCTGTTCCCGTGGATTTCCCGCTGTCCGTGGACTTTCCCGCGGTTCAGAACTTCTACCTGCTGCCGACTTAGTTCGGATTCCTTTCCCGAGATTATCCCGCGGCTCCCTGACCAACGGATCTTGGTAATTTCTGTTAATCAGAGTAGTTCGTCCCTCCCGTGAGTCGATAATGATAGATCGGTCCCCCGGTTCCCTCTCGGGAATCCGGATAGCTGCGTTATAATTTTCGTTTAGCTGCGTTAGTTTGATTTTCCTGTGTTTTTACTTGCTGGGTTGGTGTGAATTGGTTGATATTGGATTCCCGGACTTTTTGGGAATTATTTCTATGGTGTTGGAATTTTGGTGGATATTTCTGTGGACCATTTTGGTTGGAAATGGGTTTTCCCTGGTTTGGGACATTTTGCAGGTGTTTGTTGGCGCGCTTCCCAGTTTTGGGTTTGTCCCGGAATAGAAGAAGTGATGTCCAATTTTTACAAAATTATATTTTTAATTGATTTCAAAACTGGCTTTCGAAAATGATTTTCTAAACCGATTTTCGGGCGACGACCGTACCGGTCTGTGGGCCCCGGCGAAATGCAAACGCACCGGTCCGACCGGACGTTGAGGCATAAACCGAATTTTGAGGAAAAGGACCGAGTCTGAGACTCCTAGTTTTCTTTTATTTATTATTTTATTTTTAGGCTAAATATTATAGTCATTTAAATTCTGCATTTTATTTAATAATTCAGTCATTTTCTTATTTAATGTAAAAGAAAGATGTATCGGGCATAAGCCCACCCTAGGACCAGTAGCTGTGCCCATGTATTTGTGTAGCGTAGTTATTTTCTTTTCTTTTTCTGGTGGATGTGATTTGGGTGGATTTTGGATTGATTTCATATTCGTAGATATGACGTAATTTACGGCTTAATTACGAGTTTAGCTAAAATAAATAAAATATTATTAATTCACTGTTTGTCACTAAAAGAAAACTGTATTTTATATACATATTATGAAAACACAAAGTTTTCCAAATTGTAATTGATTCTTGCGATTTTCCAAATTGTAATCGATTCTCGTGATTTTCCAAATAATTCAATTAACCGGCTTAATCAACGCACGTAGTTGCGACGTAATCGTTAGCTGTAAATTAATACAACTTAAAACCTGACTAGGACTTACTACTAGAGATTGCAACTAGCACACTTAGTCTGGTTATTCAGGGATCTAAGTCGAGTTCTCAACTGTAGGAACTCGAAGTTACAACTGACGTTCCTCTTCGGTACCGACTCGTCTATCCAGTCATTCTAAAACAAAGGCAAGTGCAGTTATGTCTATTTGGTAATTTATCTAGTAATTGTTTTATTGCAATTTTAAACCACATTGCTACACGGAACTCTCTCCTAGAGTTCGAATATTGACTCATTGATTGAATCTGATTGACTCGGGATATTGGGGGAGTAGTGTAGCGTCTATGACCAATACCCCTATATTGCATCATTGATTGTGCGAGCTGATTCCTCATATACACGGGGATAGGCCGGACCGTATCATTAGGATATAATTGAATCATCCCAAGCCGGTCATAGTTCGTTACCTACTCAAATCACACTGTTTTCAATTGTAGAATTATGAAAAATATTGTTAAAGTATTTCAAATTGTTTAACATTGCAAATTTCAAATTATTATTTGAATTATTGGATATTCGTAATTGTACTTTGCTCCCTCCTGACTGGAGACCCAACATTTTAGGTACCGCTGATGATGCTTTGTTCCACGGTATTTTTCCTGAGATTCCAACTAGAGGACGATGATCTCGAGACTGATGAGCTAGATGCCTAGATTTTTCTTCTTCTTTTATAATTCATGATGTTTGTGGAAAACAATGTATTACAGATGTATCTTTCATTTTATTGTAAAAAGTTTTTTTTTATAAATTATTCAAATTATTAAAGTTGTGACAATTAGACTGTGTTGTTTATTTACCTGCATGTGTGATACAGCTTACTGCCGCCGTCTCAACAACGGTGCAGGCTGGGCATGATCCGATTCGATCCAATTATTTGGGATCGGGTCGTGACATGTTTTTAGTGGTGGCCCATGCAGGTCAGAACAACAACTTAGAAAAACATACCTAGAAACAATTAGAACACTAGAACATCAATTTGTCACAACATAGGACCGAAATATATTATAAATAAATATTTTTGTTTGATTATAGACTGGTAGGATACCTTGCTTATGTATGCATCCTAAACCTTCCAGAGAATGACCATTGACCAAATCCTACTGGCGATGAGGTGTCATCTCCAGATCATACCCCATCTCCTCAACCAAGCCCAGGGTCCTTTCCCTTGCGGCTGATTGACCGTCCCCATAATGCATCCAGTGAAGTTTTTCCTACACTGGCAATTCCTACCTCATCTCAAACTGAATTGCATTTCCTTGGTGGAGTATCCATTTTTGTTGCTCCACTAGTACCAGCAATCATCTTCCAAATGGTTGTCCTATTTCAAGAAATCCTGGAGTTCCAGAAAGCTCAAGATGAAGCCCAGCAGGAACAGATGAATATCACGAGAGAAGACATGAAGAACGTCATGATGTAGCCTTAGTTATCCCCAACCAAGTTAGAGCAGAACTTTTGCCCTAGGAAGGATACCCCTGAATCTAGAAGATATTTGGGTCCCATCAAGTACTCTACTTTCCGGCAGTCTTGCCGTAAGAAGCTATGGGCTTGTAACTATTGTAAGAGGCCTGGTCATCAGGCCGTTAGTTGCCGCAAGAGTTTGGGACAATGTTTGGCATATGGATCTACTAAACATCGGGTAAAGGACTGCCCCTTATCTTTCCATCAAACCAGAGCTCATATCCCAGCAACACCTGTTAGGCCACAACCTAGGGACTCTCTTCCTATCCAGCAGACCTTGCCTCCTACAATAAGGCATAATTCAGACTCGAAGATCATAGAAGATGAAGGACCAGATCAATGAACTGAAGGCTCTAGGATTTATTCAGGGTGGAACTTCACCTTAGGGAACACCTATCTTATTTGTGCCCAGGAATGACGGGACAACGGATGTGCATTGATTACAAGACACTAAAGAACAAGTGCTCTCTGTCCGGATCGAGGATCTGTTTAATCTATTTGTGTGGAGTTAGGGTGTTTCGAAGTTTGATTTAAGATCTGACTACCACCAAATCAGAGTCAGGAAGGAGGACATTTCCAAGACAGCGTTCAAATACCAAGTAAGGATAGTTTTCTGTGGTCAGGACGTTAGACTGACAAATGCTTCTGCTGTGTTCATGAATCTCATGAACAGAGATTTCCATGAGTATTTGAATCAGTTTATCTTCTCCATGGATAACATTCTGATATATTTGAAGACTGAAGAAGAGCATAAGGAACACCTGAGGAAGTTTTGGAAACTTTGAGGAAAAAGAAGTTTTATGGTAAGTTATCTGAACGTGGATTTTTCTTTGACAAGGTGGACTATTGGCCATGTTGTCAAGAGAAGAAATTTCGATGGAAGATAGCTGCTGTTGAAGAGTGGTAAACCCCAAGTTCAATTCAGAAGTTTCTTGAACTTGGCTGGCTACTATCAAAAGTTCGTGAAGGATTTCGCCAAGATTGCTGAGCCGATGGCGAAGCTCACTTGGAAGAATGAAGAGTTCATCTGAACGAAAGATTGCCAGGCGACATTGAGGAGCTGAAGAAGAGACTTACCACTACACCAATCCTTGCGCTACCCGCAGGAACCGGTGGGTTCTCAATTTACAGTAATGTCTCTGGAAAAGGACTGGGCTGCGTTCTTCAACAACATGGGAAAGTAATTGCTTACATATGTAGGCAACTACAGACTCATGAGAAGAATCATCCCACACCTAATTTGAATTGCTGCAATTATCTTTACTTTGAAGCTATGGAAGCATGATTTTATGGAAAGGGAGTAAAAATATGTACGGACTACCAAAGTCTGAAATATGTCTTCACTCAGGAAGGGCTGAATGTTAGACTAAGAAGATGGTTGAAGCAGATGAAGGATTTCGACATCAACCTGCAGTACTATTCAGGTAAGGCTAATGTGGTCACTGATGCACTTGGTCGATACTGATGGCGAAGTTCTTAGCCAAGGAGTGGCACCTGCTAGAAGACATCGAAAAGTTTGGACTGGAGGTTATACTACCTGGAGATAGAAGGACGGAGCTGGATGCTGATTCAGTATTGATGAAGTTCGAGGCTGATGGACAAAAATCAAGAGGACGTAGTTTCAAAACGAGGCACTTTGCAGACTTAGAGATCAAGTGTTGGCAAGAACACTTGAGGGTTTCTAAATTGATCAGCAGTAGAACTCTGAAGAATGGTGCGAGACTTTGCGTATCGGCTGACAAACGGAGGAACGAGTTGATGAAAGAAATGCACCAGTCGCAGTAATCCATATATTCAGGAGATAATAAGATGTATCGAAATATGCCTCCATTGATTGGTGTTATGGAATAAAGAAGGACAATTCCAGGTATGGGATTTTGTCAACATGAGGAATTTAGCAAGAGAACAACAAGTTTGTTGGAGCCGCTGGACAATTCGGAGTGGGAGTAGAAGCATATAACAATGAACTTTGAGTAAGGATTGCCTTGTTTCCAAGGAGGGAAGGGCACCAATTGGATTATAGTGGACCGACTGACTAAGTCGGCACACTTTATTTTCCTTCAAAGTTGGTTTATCCACTAAGAAGTGGGCAGCATTGTACGAGAGGCACATTTACCGGATTCATGGAGTACAGCGGGACGAGCAATCAGAGAGGTCAATCCAGATGCTTGAAGATGTATTGGGATTTTGCGTCTTAGAATTTGGTAGGTCTTGGGAAGACCAAATTGCATTTGGTGAAGTTTTCCTACCAGAGGAACAATCAGTTTTAACGGAGCTGGAATTTGAGGCCAGATACATCAGGCCATTTGAAGTTTAAGACGCGTTGGAAGTAGCATACCAGTTAGTTCTACCAGCTAATCTTGAGAGTGCGCAACGTCTTCTACGTCACAGCTCAGATGCTACATTTCGGATCCGAGTCACATTTTGGATAATTCAGAGCTCAAGTTTGGACTCAACCTTTCAGTGCCAGAGAAACCAGTTGCAAGCCTAGTCAGAGTTAGGAAGAAGATCAGAATTTGAGCCATCATTTAAACTCTTATTCCTTATCTTTTCTTTCCCCGTTCTAAATTTGACCAATGCTGCTAAATTAGCCTAGTTTTGCAAGCTATCTTTTTGTCAAGCTTGATCATGGCGGTATTTTATTGGGTGCACCCACTAATATATTGTCTAATCAGGACCGGTGCATGATGGTCTGATCAACCTCGTGTACTTTGGTTCGCTTTTGTATTCTTTCTGCATGGATGATATCATAAATAAATTTTTTTTTCCCCTCAACCGTCTCATCCATGACTGCCTTGGAAATCCTTATAGTTGGACCTGGGTTACGGGTGCAATACCTGTACCTATTTGTTTCTCCTACCCTGCCTTTTAAATTTCGAGGACGAAATTTTCTAAGGAGGGAAGATTGTGAAACCCATTATTTTATTATTAATTATTTAATAGTGTTTTATTAGTATTTCAAAAATTATTATTATATTAAATAATTTTGGGTGAAAAAGAATTTCGAAAAATATTAATAAACTTGGATTTTTGATTTTCGAGCCCAGACCCAGGCCCGAGCCCTATTTCCTTCTTAATCTGATTTTGACTTGGTTATTAATTAAAAAAAAAATAATAAATTTGGGCTGGTCCCGAAGGACCAGCAGTGGTGTGGAGACTCATTCTCCCAACCCATCAACTCCTCCCTATTTACTCACACATTCACTACTCCTCTTCCCCTTCCAGTAACCCCCACCACCCCTTATTAAACTCCCTCTCTTCCCACATTCCCACGAAATCACTCCAGAAGAGAAAGCAAATCAGCTCTTTTCCTCTCTAATCTCAAACTCATCATCTCTCCTCTCCCACTGAAACCTTCCCCGAGCCAAACCCCTTTCCCAGAGCCGCGCGCCCCGCCCCCAGCAGCTCCGGCCGCCGCCCGACGCTCTCGCGTCCCTCCCGAGCTCGCGCCGAGCTCTCCCGAGGCCGACTGCCTCCGTGGCCGTTCTCCGCCGCCATCCCCGCCGGATCTGCGCACCCCGCGCCTCCGGCGAGTGTTCCTGAGGCCGCCCGCCACCCTCCGTGGCTAACTCCTTCCCGCGCAGCAGCCCCGAGCCCTCCGGCGGGGTTGCCCCGCGGCCATCCCGAGGCCGCCGCCCCGTCCGCCGTCCGCCGACGCCCGCGTGCCCCGGCGTGCTCCGCGCCAGCGCCACCCCCTGTGGCCAGCAGCTCCCCGTCGCGTCAGCGTGCCCCGCTGTCGTCATTGCTGTCCAGAAACCCTTCCTGTGGATTTCCAGCACCCTTTCCCGCGGTTCTTTGCTGTTCCCGTGGATTTCCCGCTGTCCGTGGACTTTCCCGCGGTTCAGAACTTCTACCTGCTGCCGACTTAGTTCGGATTCCTTTTCCGAGATTATCCCGCGGCTCCCTGACCAACGGATCTTGGTAATTTCTGTTAATCAGAGTAGTTCGTCCCTCCCGTGAGTCGATGATGATAGATCGGTCCCCCGGTTCCCTCTCGGGAATCCGGATAGCTGCGTTATAATTTTCGTTTAGCTGCGTTAGTTTGATTTTCCTGTATTTTTACTTGCTGGGTTGGTGTGAATTGGTTGATATTGGATTCCCGGACTTTTCGGGAATTATTTCTGTGGTGTTGGAATTTTGGTGGATATTTCTGTGGACCATTTTGGTTGGAAATAGGTTTTCCCTGGTTTGGGACATTTTGCAGGTGTTTGTTGGCGCGCTTCCCAGTTTTGGGTTTGTCCCGGAATAGAGGAAGTGCTGCCCAATTTTTACAAAATTATATTTTTAATTGATTTCAAAACTGGCTTTCGAAAATGATTTTCTAAACCGATTTTCGGGCGACGACCGTACCGGTCTGTGGGCCCCGGCGAAATGCAAACACACCGGTCCGACCGGATGTTGAGGCATAAACCGAATTTTGAGGAAAAGGACCGAGTCTGAGACTCCTAGTTTTCTTTTATTTATTATTTTATTTTTAGGCTAAATATTATAGTCATTTAAATTCTGCATTTTATTTAATAATTCAGTCATTTTCTTATTTAATGTAAAAGAAAGATGTATCGGGCATAAGTCCACCCTAGGACCAGTAGCTGTGCCCATGTATTTGTGTAGCGTAGTTATTTTCTTTTCTTTTTCTGGTGGATGTGATTTGGGTGGATTTTGGATTGATTTCATATTCGTAGATAGGACGTAATTTACGGCTTAATTACGAGTTTAGCTAAAATAAATAAAATATTATTAATTCACTGTTTGTCACTAAAAGAAAACTGTATTTTATATACATATTATGAAAACACAAAGTTTTCCAAATTGTAATTGATTCTTGCGATTTTCCAAATTGTAATCGATTCTCGTGATTTTCCAAATAATTCAATTAACCGGCTTAATCAACGCACGTAGTTGCGACGTAATCGTTAGCTGTAAATTAATACAACTTAAAACCTGACTAGGACTTACTACTAGAGATTGCAACTAGCACACTTAGTCTGGTTATTCAGGGATCTAAGTCGAGTTCTCAACTGTAGGAACTCGAAGTTACAACTGACGTTCCTCTTCGGTACCGACTCGTCTATCCAGTCATTCTAAAACAAAGGCAAGTGCAGTTATGTCTATTTGGTAATTTATCTAGTAATTGTTTTATTGCAATTTTAAACCACATTGCTACACGGAACTCTCTCCTAGAGTTCGAATATTGACTCATTGATTGAATCTGATTGACTCGGGATATTGGGGGAGTAGTGTAGCGTCTATGACCAATACCCCTATATTGCATCATTGATTGTGCGAGCTGATTCCTCATATACACGGGGATAGGCCGGACCGTATCATTAGGATATAATTGAATCATCCCAAGCCGGTCATAGTTCGTTACCTACTCAAATCATACTGTTTTCAATTGTAGAATTGTGAAAAATATTGTTAAAGTATTTCAAATTGTTTAACATTGCAAATTTCAAATTATTATTTGAATTATTGGATATTCGTAATTGTACTTTGCTCCCTCCTGACTGGAGACCCAACATTTTAGGTACCGCTGATGATGCTTTGTTCCACGGTATTTTTTCTGAGATTCCAACTAGAGGACGATGATCTCGAGACTGATGAGCTAGATGCCTAGATTTTTCTTCTTCTTTTATAATTCATGATGTTTGTGGAAAACAATGTATTACAGATGTATCTTTCATTTTATTGTAAAAAGTTTTTTTTTTATAAATTATTCGAATTATTAAAGTTGTGACAATTAGACTGTGTTGTTTATTTACCTGCATGTGTGATACAGCTTACTGCCGCCGTCTCAACAACGGTGCAGGCTGGGCATGATCCGATTCGACCCAATTATTTGGGATCGGGTCGTGACATCGACAAAATCCGACCGTTGGAATACAAACCGTAACAGGACGAAAAATTCGTCAGAATTTTGCGGTTTTTCGTCGAATAATCCGAATGATCACAGAAAGTATTCTGTGGGTCTATACAGATCTTCTATCGAATTTCTGCAGAGATTCGCCGGATCTTCCATCAAGATGTTCGAAGATTGTCCTGGATTATTTTCTGCCCTAGCTTTCGATGTTTCCATTTATTTTTGTGTTTACAATTATTCCTAAGACTCATAAAATAATGATGACATGGCTTGGCTTCTTCAGAGTCTTGAAATAATGATGACATGGCTTGGCTTCTTCTTTTGATAGATGATGGCTTTTTTCTTGACGGTAGATATCCAAAGATACCCAGTTTGTGAAAACTGAATACATTTTGGGGACTTCGCCCCCGAACCCCCACGGGGGACATTGCCCCCTCGACCCCCGTCCGCTGACCGGCCAACGGAACCCCAGAGTACGTGGTGCGTAGCTCCGAAGATGTCGTCAGGTGTTTCAAAGAAATATTGTGGGATGCCATCGTCTTTGGCCCATCATGATTTCTTCATTGCATATGTCCATGTTGATCTTGCTTATTAATTTTTTGCAAATACATGTTAGACGAACAAAGCAATATATATTGTAGCAAGTATGATAAATTAATGCTCATTAGGACTATGCTAAGTTTAAGTATCAATACTATAGTGATAAAATAAATATTAGTGATATCATAATGTTAAACTTTAAGATGTTGACACAAAATTACAGTCAACCAAATATTGATAAAATTGACAATATGATACTTGTCATAATTCAATATGACACATCAAGACTGAACTCAGTACAAGACGGACGTCGGCTCTATCCTGCAGCATACTCAGTTTTCGAGTCTGTATTTTTACTTTTATTGAGTCTAGATAAATGTAAACTGAGTCGCACTAAGTAATTTGGGCCTATACCTATCTCCAAACCATAAACCAAAAGCTCCACCAAAACTAAACTAGCCCATATAGCCTATTAGAACAATTCTGTCTTCTGGAGACAGAGTTCAGGCTGAACTCTGCCTCCACACAGAGTTCGGGCCAAATTTGTCCCCTAAATTACAGGACCCTAATTTTTAGGGTTTGTTGTATGCTAGTTGTCCAACGACCAAAAATTTGAATTCTTGACCCAAAATTCTGGCCGAATTCTGCCAATTGCTACTAGTATAAATAGGCCTTAAATTCTCTCATTTTTAATCATCCAATATTCTCTTCTCTTCTCTCTAAAGCCTTATACAAGCCTTACCCTTCTCATCTACTAGCCACAAGCTCCCTAAGCCTCAAAGTGCTCAGTGCTCTTCAGTTAGGAGTTTGTGCAAGAGTTTAAAAAGTTGCTTGAAAAATTCCAAGCATCACCACGGCGATCTCTGTAAGAAGTTGACGTACTCTTCTGAAGAAAAGGCATGGGGTGTAACAACTATTTCACAAATAGTGGATTTAATCCTGAGCTAGAGTTATCAGGCCTGGACTAGTCCTCCACGAGGGAAACCAGGTTAAAATCGGCTGTATTTGCGTATGCTTTCTCGCTCCTTATAATTTCTGCATTTATTCTGATTATTTACTGTTGGTGAAAGAGTTTAATTTTTAATTAGATATTATTGTCATAAACTCTATTCACCCCCCTCTAGAGTTGCCTACTTATTCTTCAATTGGTATCAGAGCTCTGTTCTCTCAACGAGGACTAACATCCTAGAGTTGATCCATGGCAACCATACAACCCATGTTTTCCAATCACGGTGAAGGGCAGTCCACTCATAGGCCACCCCTATTTGATGGAACAAACTACACCTATTGGAAAACAAGGATGAGTTTTTATCTCAAGTCTCTAGACTTCGACATGTGGACCATTGTTACCGATGGTTACAAAAAGCCCGCCAGGATAGTTGTCAATGGTGATCTCGTCGAGAAATCCAACGACAAATATTTTGACGAGGAAAAGAAACAAGCGAGTCTAGACGCTAGAGCTATTAATGCTTTATTTTGTGCAATAGACAGGAATGAGTTTAACAGGGTCTCGACATGCACCACCTCGTACGAAGTATGGAGACTTCTAGAAGTGACACATGAAGGAACCACCCAAGTCAAGGAGTCAAAAATCAGTCATCTCACTCAAGAATATGAGGCATTCAAGATGAAGCCTAATGAGACGATCACTCAAATGTTTACAAGATTCCTCGACGTCATCAACCCTTTGTCATCTCTCGGCAAACAATATACTAATCATGAGAAGATCCGCAAGTTACTTAGGGGGCTACCGAAGATTTGGAACCCTAAGGTAACAGCTATCATAGAAGGCAATGATCTCACCATAATATCTATGGAGACTTTGATGGGAAAGCTGATGACTCACGAGCTTGACCTCAAAGACTTCGAAGAACCTGCCCCAAAGGCAAAAGAGATTGCCCTAAAAGCTCATCGTCGAATAGCTGATCCTGAAAAGACCGATGACGACAATTCTGAAGGTAATGATCAAGCTCTTCTAGTCCAAAATTTTAAGAAGTTCCTTCGCCTCAATTGAAGAAAGAAGGAACAACAAGAAGATGACGAGGAAGAACCAACGTTCTACGGTTGCAAGAAGACTGGACACATCCGAAAAAATTGTCCATTCGCAAAGAAAAGCAACCGATATGAGAAGTCCTACAAGAAGTCTTCCTCAAGAAAATATGCCAACACTAGCATTTGGCATAAAAGCGAAGTAAGTGACTCCGAGGAAGAAAAGGACTCCCCTCAAGACACCGCCAATGTATGCCTAATAGCAACATCCGATAAGGTAACTAGCGAAACTCTCGATGACTTCACTTTTAATGAACTTGGCGATGCGTTCAATGATTTACTAAATAACCACAAGAAAGTCAACTTAGGCAAATTTGATGCCAAAACTGATGATGGTATTTTTTTTTGGCTATGCTGCCAAGAGCAAGGGATATAGAGTATTCAACAAACGCTCATTGATTGTAGAAGAGTCTACTAATATAACTTTTGATGAGAATAATAGTACAGCAGCTACTCCTGACGATGATGTTGAGCCATCAACTTCTACGCCGATGAATACCACCACTAAAACCAATTCTCTGGAGGGCTTACCGAAGAAATTCACATTCAAACCATCACATCCAGAAAACTTGGTTATAGGTAAGGTATCACGTGGAGTAAGTACTCGATCATCGTTAAGAGACTCCATTGCTAGCACAGCCTTTATTTCACAAATTGAGCCTAAGAATGTTTTAGAAGCTTTTAATGATGAGTTTTGGATTTCTGCCATGCAAGAAGAACTCAACCAATTCGAGAGGAGCCAGGTCTGGGAACTTGTTCCTAGGCCAGCTAATCATTCGATTATTGGTACGAAATGGGTTTTTAATAACAAAATAAATAAAGATGGCTCAGTTACACGCAACAAAGCTCGTCTAGTAGCTCAAGGATACAACCAAGAGGAAGGTATCGACTACGATGAGACGTATGCTCATGTTGCAAGACTGGAATCCATTCGGATGCTTTGTTCATTTGCCAACTTTTAAAATTTTAAATTGTTTCAAATGGATGTTAAAAGTGCTTTTCTTACTGGATTTATTAAGGAGGAAGTTTTTGTAAAACAACCCCCTGGTTTTAAAAATCATAAATTTTTCGACCATGTTTTCAAACTCAAGAAAGCGCTATATGGCCTCAAACAAGCCCCTAGAGCTTGGTATGAACGCCTAAGCAATTTCTTGCTAGATAAAGGTTTTTCAAAAGGGAAAATTGACACTACACTGTTTATCAAAAGTTTTCAAAATACTATTCTTTTAGTGCAAATTTATGTAGATGATATCATATTCAGTTCTACTAATGAAAATCTTTGCCGTGATTTTGCTAAGTGTATGCAGAAAGAATTTGAGATGAGCATGATGGGGGAGCTCACCTACTTCCTCGGATTGCAAGCTAAACAAACTTCGCAATGAACTTTCATCAGCCAGTCAAAATATACAAAGGATATGTTGAAGAAGTTTAATCTTGACAACGTCAAACCAATCAGCACCCCTATGGCCACTTCGACCAAGCTAGAACCTGATAAAAGCGGCAAACCTATTGACCAACGTAAGTATCGAGGTATGATTGGTAGTTTACTTTATTTAACTGCTAGTCATCTCGATATCATGTTTAATGTTTGTCTGTGTGCTTGCTATCAAGCTAGTCCTAAGGAATCACACATGTCCGCCGTTAAGCGTATCTTTTGATACCTTAAGGGTACTGTTACAGTGGACTTATGGTATCCCAAATCCACATCCTTTGACCTTATTGGATATTCGGATGCTGATTTTGCAGGATGCAAAGTCGACCATAAAAGTACAAACGGCACGTGTCATTTATTAGGCAAGGCTCTAGTCTCTTGGTTTAGCAAGAAGCAGAACTCTGTCGTACTATCCACAACAGAAGCCGAATATATCGCAGCTGGTCCTTGTTGTGCACAAATTCTGTGGATGAAGCAAACCCTTGCAGACTACAACATTTCTTTTATGTACATTCCTATATTCTGTGATAACACTAGTGCCATCAACCTTACTTAGAACCCTATATGTCACTCACGCACGAAACACATTGAAATACGTCACCACTTTTTGCGTGATCACCAGCAAAATGATACTATAAACTTATAATTTATTGACACTGATCATCAGCTGGCAGATTTCTTTACAAAACCACTATCCGAAGAGCGTTTCAACTTTCTTTGTCGTAAACTAGGAATTTTGGACGAAGCGGCTATTCATTAAAGTAACCTGCTTAAATATCGATTATGTCTTGGTTCTTTATGATAAATTTGCTATGGCTACAAGCTGAAAGGGTCCTTCTGACAATAAGACGTAAAAGCCTAAGCGACACGGTGCACTAGTCCTCAGGACTACCGCTAGCTGGGATCCGGCCCTACAGCTATCCCATGGCAGTTTCACCATACTGAATTATGGCATAACTCCTTGTTTATTACATGGTCTACTTTTTATAACTTGCTCAATTCAAATTTTCAAACTTCATTTTATTCTTCTGATTCCGCTTTCACTTTTTGTAATTATCTACTTGGATTTCTTACTTTTGCATATTCATACTTCCATTCCTTCATTCTTATTTATTTAATTATTATTTTTTAACCTCATTTCAGCCTGATTTCTATTCTGGCCCTAGAACCCAGAATCGGGCCGAACTCTATCTAACACAGAGTTCGGGCCGAATTCGGTCTGTTCATTCCAGAACCGCAGTCAGGCTCAGCCGCTGATTTGAGATTGATCTAGTGGTCCATATTTCTTCCGACCATTCGAACCCTTCATATTATAACCTGGTTCTCCATCTCTCTCTCCTCCACTATCTCCTCCAAAACTTCTCCAAACCCTTCTTCTTCAAACCCTAACCCTAGTTTTCTCCTTCTAGTGCATATTTCTTCTCCAACTTCTAGGAGAAGGTCTCTTGCATCATTCTCTTCCATCCTTCATCATCCTTTTGAGGTATAATTTTACTTTTCTCTCCATCTCAATTTTATTAATTTCTTCATTACTCATGGCTCCCAAGTTGTGTGATAGAGGAAAGAGGCTTCGAACCGAGGGTGCGTCCTCTTCGAATCCTCCTCTTCGTGTTGAACAACCTATTCAACAACCCATTCACCCGTTGTTCAATCCACCTCGTCCCATTGACCCCAACACGTTTGATGATAGAATATTTGTATTATTGGAAGCATCAAACAAGTGGTTCAATGATTTTCGATCACGTCCCGTGTGTGCGGGTCATCCTATTAACTTCACCATATTTTTTCGGTATAACTCCATATTTCATGATTTGTGTCTTGATGAACTTGTCATTACTAATTCACTTATCTATTTGAATGCAATTCAAATATTTTATTGCAATCTTACTTATGATGATACATTTTTATATTCACGTGTTGCTGGCATTGACATATCATTTGATGACTTTGATCTTACAGAATATCTTGAAATTCCGGAGCCTAACTCATGGGAGAAACTTGTCGATGCTCGCAAGTTTCAATTCTCCGATGGGTCTTCCCTAGAAAGCTTCAAGGACAATTTGTGTACCCAAACACACGTCCGTGCAAGCTTTTTGCCAAATTTCTAAACCCCTACTTCTATGAGCTTCATCGCATTATCTTTTCCACGATCCTACCCAAAGCGGGATCGACTGATGAGGTTTCATATTTTGATATTTTTGCTATGTATCACCTACACTTCCATGTCCCATTTAATCTTCCACGTACCATGATGGACTGGATGATCAATGCTAGGAAGAGGCCACGTTCTTTGGTCTATGCTCTCTATCTTCCTATGATTTTTCGTGCTTTTCATGTCCCACTTGATGAGTGCCAATTCCTTCCTGCCCTTGCCATCCTATCTAAGGCACGGCAGCTTCAGGCAGTTGTCAGTTCACCTGCTGAGTCTGAGCACTCTGATGCTTAGGATGACGCACCTGCTCTTGGGCAACCTACGCCTCCTCCACCTGCTACTCTTGAGTCGATTCAGACTATGCTTCGCGATCGATTCATGTTAGAGGATGATCGCTGGACCCAGCTTGACTACCGTACTATCCTGCAGATGAGTGCCATCAGCAACTCACTGCATGACGTCCGGTACTCTATGTCTCGGCATCCTTCTATGCATATTCCTCTGGAGCGGGATCTTGCTCACGACGGATACCGTATCGATGACCCTTGGGTTATGCGCTATCTGGATCCGGATGCGGCTTTCGTGGATCCTCGTCGTTCGTTTACTGATCCATCTGACGACGTTGCTGCTGCTGAGGATCATATGTTTAGTTTTTATGCACTATGGATTTCTAGTTTATGTAGTTGCTTTTTATTATTCGCTCACTTTATGTTATGTGACTCTTGAGACACTTGATGTAGTTTATTATTACTTTGGTGTGCTTGCCAGTTATTTTTTATTTACAAATTCTCTGGTTGTTTGTGTTTGATAAATGACAAAAGGGAAAGAATTATTTGATATTCATATCATATTGTCATATGTGCTTTGGGAAAGATTGTATTTATCAGGACAAAAGAAGAAGCAATGTTTATCGGGGAGCTATTGCTAGCTATTATGCTTCTATCTGTGCATTGATTACGGGGGAGCTATTGCTTTTATAAATGTGTCCAGGTATGAACATTGAATATACAAATATCATTTTATCAATTATTAATATGGGGGATATTGTTGACACAAAATCATAGTCAACCAAATATTGATAAAATTGACAATATGATACTTGTCATAATTCAATATGACACATCAAGACTGAACTCAGTACAAGACGGACGTCGGCTCTATCCTGCAGCATACTCGGTTTTTGAGTCTGTATTTTTACTTTTATTGAGTCTAGATAAATGTAAACTGAGTCGCCCTGAGTAGTTTGGGCCTATACCTATCTCCAAACCATAAACCAAAAGCTCCACCAAAACCAAACTAGCCCATATAGCCCATTAGAACAATTCTGTCTTCTGGAGACAGAGTTCGGGCCGAACTCTGCCTCCACACAGAGTTCGGGCCGAATTATGTCCCCTAAATTACAGAACCCTAATTTTTAGGGTTTGTTGTATGCTAGTTGTCCAACAGCCAAAAATTTAAATTCTTGACCCAGAATTCTGACCGAATTCTACCTATTGCTACTAGTATAAATAGGCCTTGAATTCTCTCATTTTCAATCATCCAATCTTCTCTTCTCTTCTCTCTAAAGCCTTATACAAGCCTTACCCTTCTCATCTACTAGCCACAAGCTCCCTAAGCCTCAAAGTTCTCAGTGCTCTTCAGTTAGGAGTTTGTGCAAAAGTTCAAAAAGTCACTTGGAAAATTCTAAGCATCGCCACTGCGATCTCTGTAAGAAGTTGACGTGCTCTTCTGAAAAAAAGGTACGGGGTGTAACTACTATTTCACAAATAGTAGATTTAATCCTGAGCTAGAGTTCTCAGGCCTGGACTAGTCCTCCACGAGGGAAACTAGGTTAAAATCGGCTGTGTTTGT
>JANAVB010031157.1:37500-150000 GCA_029216955.1 Iris pallida
ATTAAATATTTTATTCAAAAGCAAATCGGTAAGTAGTGACTATTTCAAAAATCTTAAAGATGGAGAGTTAAAATCATATTAACTCAAATCAAAATCAAGCTCCTATGGACTAGAGTGATATGCATGCATAATAGATAAAGACTAAGAATAAAGAGCATGAGTAAATAAATGTGTCACACTGTCCCGCCCCAGAACCAGAATAATGGAGAGCGGGGGCGTACATAGCCTGCTACGTATATTAAAGTGCAACCCACCTCGCTATACGGTCACGGCTGTCTAGATACATGAGGGTTCAACTAAAAGCCAACAGTCTCCTATGGTCGTGAACAAGCCTATTGTCTCAATCTCAAGCAAGCAATAATAGTTACAAGATGTCAGAGCACCAAATATATAATAGCAAGGCGTCCCATACGTTACATATTGGATGATCATGAAGCTAGTCGTACAAAATGTCAAGACTAACAAGAGTTCAGTCGTATATGATCAACCCTAGGATCTGTCAATCATGTTACAGCACGTAGGCAGACAGTAAGTATAGGTGCAATACGAGCTAACACGTGCTCGCCGGCTATACGTCTCAAAAGAATAATTTTTATAATAAAGTGGAAGGACAAAAAGAAATCCACTCATTGTCAGGGTTACGCCTGGTGGTCACCATCTGGCTGGAAGACAGGTGGATCCTCTGGTGCTGCTCCGATATCTGGTCACACAAAACCAGCTGGGTCAGACCCCAGAAAAAGCAAGTGCCACAAAGGAGGCTTCACTTAGGAACTAAAACCAGCAAATCACAATAGAATATTAAAGATAATAAATAAAGAACCGATAATAACGATAATAATAGAGATAACAACAGTAAACTGAGTACGAGAAAACCATTCAAGTAGCCAGGTCACAACCCTTAAACCAAACAAGGACCGGGGTTGCAGCCTTTCACCTGAATAGAAACCCGTCTTAAATACTATTGGTACAGTGAAGACAATAAATAAAGAGAGGACACAGTACTGCTCCGGGAGCCAGTTATAACCCTTAAACCAAACAAGGACCGGGGTTGTAACCCTTCGCCTGAACAGAACTGGACCCCTGATCTTTATTGCTAAGGCCACTATAAATAATTATGGTATTAAGGTAAGGTAAAACATGACCAACATGGCCTGGGGTTGCAGTAAGACAATAAACGAAGAGAGGACACAGAACTGCTCCGGGAGCCAGGTTACAACCCTTAAACCAAACAAGGACCGGGGTTGTAACCCTTCGCCTGAACAGAACTGGACCCCCGATTGTTATTGTTAAGGCAAGCATCAATAATCATGTCATATCACAATCTTGCACAAGATCAGGATAAGACTAAGCTGGAATAAACTCCATCCAATCAATCACGACAAATCAAGAGTATGGCTTGATACTTTTAACTAACTAGGGTTATCACAGGCCTAGTTACTAGCAAGATGCAATGAGATTATCCCAATAGCCATAAGCCCTGCAGACCATCCGGTTATCCAGGTCGAATGTCCGTTTATGAAGAATGCAACACGTGACTGTGTGCTGGAAATGTGCCCTACTCGTCGGTAGGCTACAAGTCCACTTAATACGCCCAGATAACGGGATTGCCTATAGCTGGGAATCTCTTCATGTCTACTGAATTATTCTAGTTTATTAGCCTTAGCCAATTACTGCAGGTATCCCTGACCGTGGTACTCAGGGATCCCTATCCTAGACATGATACAAACAGTACTGGTTTATTTGTACAAATACAATAGTCCACGGTGTCCAGGTCATTCATACTTGTCATGTCAGGCTAGCTGTCGTAACAGTATGTCATAGTATATCATGTCAGTTTGCTTATCGAGAGTGTGCCAAAGCGGACAACTATCGTGTTCAGGAAATATGCCAAAATTTATATGACATAAGCATGATGTGATATTTCAATTTAATAATAACAATAATAATATAATAATAATAGTATAATAATAAAAGAGGGCAAGACTGCGGAGGGAGCCACGCGGCTAAGAAAATTGAGCTCATACGGCAAGGGGTAATAGGGCTCATGCGGCCAAGAAATTGGATCTTATGCGGCTCGTGGTCAGAAGTTTAGGCTGCTGAGAAGGAGCGAGCACATGCGGCTGGGAAGTACAGGGCGCATGAGGCTAAAGAGAACGGGTCATATGCGGCTGAACAAGGAAACAACTCATGCGGCAAAAGGACCCAAGCTTATGCGGCTAAATGGCAGGGCCTTATGCGGCTGCAGGATGCTGGTGTTCATGCGGTTAAAGATCAATGGCAGCTTATGCGGCTGCAGGATAATCAAGCCTATGCGGCTGTAGAAAATTGACTTCATGCGGCTGGGACAATTATTGACTATGCGGCTCAGGAAGTCAACGTATATATGCTGCCAGAGAATGAATGAGTTCATGCGGCTGAAGGCAAAAGTTCATGCGACTGAATCATGGAGTCTTTATGCGGCTCGAGGGAGACATCATGCGGCTGGAAGATACAGAGCCGTGCGTCTCAGCTGTTATCAAGGCCTTATGCGGCTGAATAGAGACTTGTCGCATGAATGTTCATGCGGTCAAGTACTACCATGCGGCCAGAAGGCTATGCGGCTAAGAAAAGCCGTGCGGCTGCACTATTCTTCTTCTCCACTGGTCCGAGAAGAAGAGTCATGAACTCCATTCTTTAAGGCTTCATAAATCCTTCATCCCAAGTCCAAATCCGGATTTCCATAGGTCAAAATGGGGCAAAAATTCTCTACAACATGGAACCATCAAAACTAGATAATGACAAGGTTAAGTAAATCAAAACCAAAAAAATTCAAAAGTACAATAAACTTAGATCTACACAAATTGAACCATAGAAATAAAAAATGCTAAATATTAAAGTGTATTAGAATCTCGAGAGGAAGAGAAAGGAACAATAAAAATAAAGTTCCTCCATGAAGCAAGCTACACTTGCCTAAGCTCTCTCTCTCTCTCCCTCCTGGTGGTTGAAGAAGTAATGGTGGAGAAGAAGTAGTAAATAAAGAGAGAGAATAAGGGAATGGGTTAATAAAGGATGATGGTGGTGGTAGGTAAGGGTTCTCCCCTTGGTTCATGATGAACCAAGGCAATCCAAGCCTAGCCGAAGCAACCCAAAATAGACCAAGCCATGTAATGCCAAGATAAGCCAAGTAAGGAATCATGCAATACAAGATAAAATATGTACACGTATTTTAAAATACGTAATACGAACTATAGGCGTTACAACTCTACCCACCTTAAAAGAATTCCGTCCTCAGAATTTAATTAAGAGGCTAAAGGGACAAGAACAAGCTATAGTATACACAGGCAAGCTATACTAATCAAATAATTATTCATGCAAGCAAGGAATCGAAGGCATCAGGCATAAGAAAGATATTATACCTCACGAGTTAAACAGGTCGGGATATCGCGATCGGATATCATCCTCACGCTCCCACGTTGACTCACCCAAAGAGTGATGACCCCAAGCAACTCGGATTAACTTGATAGTCTTGTTCTTGAGTGTCTTCTCTCTTCGGTCCAATATAGCCACGGGCCTCTTCCCATACGAAAGGTTGGTACCAACAACCAATTCCGAATGATCCAGGATGTGGCTCGGGTCTGGGATATACCGTCGCAGTTGGGATACATGGAACACATTATGTACCTCACGTAGCGACGGCAGAAGAGCGAGAAGATAGGATACATCTCCTACTCGCTCCAGAATATCAAACGGTCCTATATACCTAGGACTAAGCTTTCTCCGTACGCCGAAACGAATGACGCCACGGTTAGACGAAATCCTCAGGAATACATGGTCACCGATCGAGAATTCAAGGGGTCGCCGATGAGAATCGGCCCAATGACGCTGGCGATCTTGGGCAACTCGAAGATGATCTCTGACTCTCCTGACCACTTCAACGGCCTGAGCAATCATTTCCGGACCGAGCATCTGTCTCTCTTCGACATCGTCCCATGCTAGCGGGAATCGGCACTTCCTACCATACAGTGCCTTGAATGGTGCCATCTGGATGCTGGCATAGAAACTGTTGTTGTATGAGAACTCCACCAAGTGCAGGTGATCTTCCCATAAACCACCGAAGTCGAGTGTACAAGATCTCAACATATCTTCAAGAGTCTGGATTGTGCGTTCTGACTGACCATCTGTCTGCGGGTGATAGGCTGAGCTGAACTGGAGGAGAGTCTCCAAACTCTCTTGCAGGCTACGCCAAAAGTGTGACGTAAATCTGGAATCTCTGTCCGAGGTGATACTGACTGGTACACCGTATAATCTGACAATCTGCCAGAGATACATCTCCGCTAGTTGAGCCATCGACTGACCAACTTTGAATGGAAGAAAGTGAGCCACCTTCGTGAGCCTGTCAATGACAACCCAAATAGTATCTCTGCCAGCCGGGGATCTAGGCAATCCTGTCACAAAATCTATGGTTATATGCTCCCACTTCCATTCTGGAATTGGCAAGGGCTGAAGTAGTCCAACCGGCCTCTGATGTTCAGCTTTAACTTGTTGGCAAACCAAACATCGAGAGACAAACCGGGCTATCTTCCTCTTCATGCCATTCCACCAAAAGTGCTGACGAATATCTCGGTACATCGTCGTACCTCCGGGATGAATGGAATACTGCAAATTGTGAGCCTCTGTCATGATCTCCTGTCTGATATCTCCACTGGGTACACAAAGACGCTTTCCATGTCAAAGTGTACCGTCTTCACGGATACATAACTCTGGTCTTCGTCCTGCCTCACACTCTGCTCTGAGTCGTTGAAGCTTGGAATCTGCTGACTGTGCCATCTGGATCCTCTCGACTATAGTGGACTGAACTTGCATGCTGGCCATCAATGCCACACTGGAAGGGAGGACAACTTCTATACCCATCTTCTGAAGATCGGCTAACAGCTCTGGTTGCGCTGTTAGGAAATAAACTCCGGCTCTCCTGCTCAATGCATCTGCAACAACATTGGCCTTTCCAGGATGATACTGCAGGTTGACATCATAGTTCACAAGTAGCTCCAGCCACCTCCTCTGACGCATGTTAAGATCCTTCTGGGTGAAAATATACTTCAGGCTCTTGTGGTCGGTGAAAATCTCCATCCTATCTCCATATAGGTAGTGCCTCCACAACTTAAGTGCAAACACTACTGCTGCCAGCTCCAAGTCATGGGTTGGATAATTTCTCTCATGATTATGAATTTTTCGTGACGCATAAGCTATTACCTTCCCATGCTGTATCAGAACACATCCCAAACCTCTGCCTGAAGCATCACAATACACTGAAAATCCTTCGGTTCCATCTGGAAGCGTGAGAATAGGAGCCGTCATCAAGCCTCGCTTCAACTTTTCAAAAGAATCCTGACATTCTACTGTCCAAGCAAACTGCACATCCTTACGGGTAAACTGGGTCAATGGCGCTGAAATCCGAGCAAAGTCTGAAACAAATTACCGGTAGTAGCCGGCCAAGCCAAGAAAACTGCGAATTTCTGCCACTGTGCTAGGTACCGGCGACGTCTCAATGGCCACAATCTTCTGGGGATCCACTTCTACTCCTCCTCTGGTGATGATATGACCTAAGTACGAAATGCGATCAAGCCAGAACTCGCATTTACTGAACTTGGCATATAATTGGTGCTCTCTGAGAATCTGAAGAACCATACGGAGATGCTGCTCATGCTCTGCCTCACTCTTGCTGTAGACCAGGATATCGTCTAGGAACACAATCACGAACTGATCCAAGTAGGGCATGAAAATATGATTCATGAGGTCCAAGAATATAGCTGGCGCATTGGTTGCTCCAAATGGCATCACAAGGAACTCCTAATGCCCATATCTAGACCTGAAAGCTGTCTTCGGGATATCCTGCTCTCTGACTCTGATCTGATGATATCCTGAGCGCAAGTCGATCTTCGAGAATACTGCTGCCCCCTTGAGTTGATCAAACAAGTCATCTATCCTCGGAAGAGGGTATCTGTTCTTGATTGTCACTGAGTTTAAGGTACGATAATCTACACATAATCTAGACGTACCATCCTTCTTTTTCATAAGAAGCATCGGGGCTCCCCAAGGCAATCCACTAGCACGAATGAATCCCTTGGTTCTAAGTTCTTCAATCATCTTGTACAATATCTCTAGCTCTGATGGCACCATCCTGTAAACTCTCTCTGATACTGGGGCTGTCCCGGAAATCAAGTCGATGGTAAACTCGATCTCTCGCTCTGGCGGCATCTCTGGAAGCTCTTCTGGGAAAACATCTGGAAACTCTTCAACTATTCGGGGTAACTGTATTGCTGCTACTGCCATCCGTAACACTGGAGGAGAAGGTTCAACTTCGTCTCGGGAGAAGGAAAACTCTGGCTCGCCTGGAATGCTAAAAACAACCCTGCCAATGTGGCAGTCTATCCTAGCATACTGGTCCCTCAACCATTCCATCCCTAAGACCACATCATAATCGGCCATCGGGAACTCTATCAATCTAGCAGGGAACTCTCTACCGCTAACTACGATCCGACAGGAGAAAAACACCCTATCTACTCCCACAAGTCCATTACCAGTAAGTATATTGAGCCTCACTGATAATGACTCGGGCTCCAATCCGATCCGTGTCGCAAATCGTGCAGACATAAATGAATGCGAGGCACCAGAATCAAATAATACTGAAGCTGGAAAGGTGTTGACAAGAATAGTACCTGCCACTACCTCACCGGGTGCTAATCCTTTTTCTCCCATGGTCAAAGCCAGCACTTGACCATGTCCTCTGGGTGCGGGTCCCCTCTGCTGGAAATTCCTCTGCCTGCTCTGCATCAGGGCTTGGGCTTGGATATACTGCTGCGGTCTCTGCTGCTGGAATGTCTGGGCCTGCATCGGCAATGGCCTCGGGAACGGGTACTGCAGATGCAGCTGCTGCTGCTGCTGGACTAGTACTGGTCCTCTAACTGAAGGACTAGAGAAGGCCGATGAACTTTCCCTGTTTGGATAATTCCCAACCCTGTGGTCCGGGGCACCACAAACCAAGCACAAACCCTGTGCTCTGCGACACTCTGATACCACATGTCCTGGCTTCCCGCAGTGTGAACATCCTACTGCGGAAGACTGCTTCTGCTTCTACTGCTGAGGGTTCGTCGGGGTGGAATGCTGAACCGACGTCACTGAGGCCGCCCGCCTCGGAGCTCCAATGGTCAAAGTCCTAGCTGTCGGGGCTGGTGCTAATGACTGATTCATCTGGCTATGGGATCGTTTCCGACCTCCGGTCCTATCCACGATCTTCTAAGAGGTATATTCAGGCCTCCGGGCTGCCCTCAGTACTGCATCAAAGGTCTGATGCTCAAACTGCTCCACTACCAACAAAATCTTTAGGTAGAGCCCTTGCTGGAACCGCTGGGCTCTATAGAACTCAGTCGCCACCAAGGTGGGAGCAAACCGACTAAGCCTGGAGAACTCGACCGCATATCCATCAACCATCATGCCCATCTGCTTCAGATTGGTGAACCTCGTCTGTAGATCATACCGAGCTACAGCATCAAAATACTTGCTCTGGAATCTTTTCCTGAATACTGCCCAGGCAACAGGGGCCACTAATCCAACGGCCTGCGCCGCCCACCAGCTGCGGGCAAGATCTAATAGCTGTAGGCGCACCACAGCCACCTTCTCATTCTCTGGAGTCCTGGCTGCTTTTAGAATCACCTCAGTGTCCTGAAGCCATGCATCTACAGCGATCGCATCTTCACTACCGTCGAAGAAGGGAGGGTTCAAGCGCTTGAAGCTGTTGGCCGCGCTATTACTCTGATGACCTCCTCAGGTCAAAGCATCTGCCACCGCCTGGTGCAAGGCATCTTCCCGACGATCCTGGAAAGGTAATAATGACCTGATGAGATCCACCAAAGTTCCATCATCAGGCTCTGCAGGCTAGACGGGCTGAACTGGTGGCTCTCCTCCAGTAGGCATGACTCTGGAGGCTACTCTTGAATGTTGGGCTTGATCTTCGGATTGTTGCTGGTCCACGGGAGGTGCTCCGCCTTGCTGATCGATAGGTCCAGGAACAATGCCGCTGAAGAAGACGACATAGGGAACAATAAGGAAGGACCAGGACAGATCAACGATACAAGCATGTGATCAGGTCAAGATTTCAGGGATCAAGAGGATACGAACAGAGATCAAGGGAGAGTACTGATTGAGACATCTATTCGGTAAACCCTTACATATCTTGATTTATAAGACCTGCATGGGCCACCACTTAAACCATGTCACACTCCAGAACCAGAATACTGGAGAGCGGGGGCGTACATAGCCAGCTACGTATATTGAAGTGCAACCCACCTCGCTATATGGTCACGGCTGTCTAGATACATGAGGGTTTAACTACAAGCCAACAGTCTTCTATGGTCGTGAACAAGCCTATTGTCTCAATCTCAAGCAAGCAATAATAGTTACAAGATGTCAGAGCCCCAAATATATAATAGCAAGGCATCCCATACATTACATATTGGATGATCATGAAGCTAGTCGTACAAAATGTCAAGACTAGCAAGAGTTAAGTCATACATGATCAACCCTAGGATCTGTCAATCATGCTACAGCCCGTAGGTAGACAGTAAGTAAAGGTGCAATACGAGCTAACACGTGCTCGCCGGCTAAACGCCTCAAAAGAATAATTTTTACAATAAAGTGGGAGGACAAAAAGAAACCCACTCATTGCCAGGGTTACGCCTGGTGGTCACCATCTGGCTGGAAGACAGGTGGATCCTCTGGTGCTGCTCCGATATCTAGCCACACAAAACCAGCTGGGTCAGACCCCAGAAAGAGCAAGTGCCACAAAGGAGGCTTCACTTAGGAACTAAAACCAACAAATCATAATAGAATATTAAAGATAATAAATAAAGAACCTATAATAATAGAGATAACAACAGTAAACTGAGTACGAGGAAACCATTCAAGTAGTCAGATCACAACCCTTAAACTAAACAAGGACCGGGGTTGCAGCTCTTCACCTGAATAGAAACCCGTCTCAAATACTATTGGTACAGTAAAGACAATAAACAAAGAGAGGACACAGAACTGCTCCGGGAGCCAGGTTACAACCCTTAAACCAAATAAGGACCGGGGCTGTAATCCTTCGCCTGAACAGAACTAGACCCCTGATCTTTATTGCTAAGGCCAGTATAAATAATCATGGTATTAAGGTAAGGTAAAACATGACGAACATGGCATGGGGTTGCAATAAGACAATAAACGGAGAGAGGACACAGAACTGCTCCGGGAGCCAGGTTACAACCCTTAAACCAAACAAGGACCGGGGTTGTAACCCTTCGCCTGAACAGAACTGGATCCCCGATCGTTATTGTTAAGGCAAGCATCAATAATCATGTCATGTCACAATCTTGCACAAGATTAGGATAAGACTAAGCTGGAATAAACTCCATCCAATCAATCACGGCTAATCAAGAGTACGGCTTGATACTTTTAACTAACTAGGGTTATCACAGGCCTAGTTACTAGCAAGATGCAATGAGATTATCCCAACAGCCACAAGTCCTGCAGACCATCCGGTTATCCAGGTCGAATGTCCGTTTATGAAGAATGCAATATGTGACTGTGTGCTGGAAATGTGCCCTACTCGTCGGTAGGCTACAAGTCCACTTAATGCGCCCAGATAACGGAATTGCCTGTAGCTGAGAATCTCTTCATGTCTACTGAATTATTCTAGTTTATTAGCCTTAGCTAATTACTGCAGGTATCCCTGACCGTGGTACTCAGGGATCCCTATCCTAGACATGATACAAACAGTACTGGTTTATTTGTACAAATACAATAGTCCACGGTGTCCAGGTCATTCATACTTGTCATGTCAGGCTAGCTGTCGTAACAGTATATCATGGTATATCATGTCAGTTTGCTTATCGAGAGTGTGCCACAGCGGACAACTATCGTGTTCAGGAAATATGCCAAAATTTATATGACATAAGCATGATGTGACATTTCAATTTAATAATAACAATAATAATATAATAATAATAGTATAATAATAAAAGAGGGCAAGACTGCGGAGGGAGCCATGCGGCTAAGAAAATTGAGCTCATGCGACAAGGGGTAAAGGGCTCATGCGGCCAAGAAATTGGATCTTATGCGGCTCGGGGTCAGAAGTTTAGGCTGCTGAGAAGGAGCGGGCACATGCGGCTGGGAAGTACAGGGCGCATGAGGCTAAAGAGAACGGGTCATATGCGGCTGAACAAGGAAACAACTCATACGGCAAAAGGACCTAAGCTTATGCGGCTAAATGGCAGGGCCTTATGCGGCTGCAGGATGCTGGTGTTCATGTGGTTAAAGATCAATGGCAGCTTATGCGGCTGCAGGATAATCAAGCCTATACGGCTGTAGAAAATCGACTTCATGCGGTTGGGACAATTATTGACTATGCGGCCCAGGAAGTCAACGTATATATGCTGCCAGGGAATGAATGAGTTCATGCGGCTGAAGGCAAAAGTTCATGCGGCTGAATCATGGAGTCTTTATGCGGCTCGAGGGAGACATCATGCGGCTGGAAGATACAGAGCCGTGCGTCTCAGCTGTTATCAAGGCCTTATGCGGCTGAATAGAGACTTGTCGCATGAATGTTCATGCGGTCAAGTACTACCATGCGGCCAGAAGGCTATGCGGCTAAGAAAAGCCGTGCGGCTGCACTGTTCTTCTTCTCCACTGGTCCGAGAAGAAGAGTCATGAACTCCATTCTTTAAGGCTTCATAAATCCTTCATCCCAAGTCCAAATTCGGATTTCCATAGGTCAAAATGGGGCAAAAATTCTCTACAACATGGAACCATCAAAACTAGATAATGACAAGGTTAAGTAGATCAAAACCCAAAAAATTCAAAAGTACAATAAACTTAGATCTACACAAATTGAACCATGGAAATTAGAAATGCTAAATATTAAAGTGTGTTAGAATCCCGAGAGGAAGAGAAGGGAACAATAAAAACGAAGTTCCTCCATGAAGCAAGCTACACTTGCCTAAGCTCTCTCTCTCCCTCCTGGTGGTTGAAGAAGTAATGGTAGAGAAAAAGTAGTAAATGAAGAGAAAGAATGAGGAAATGGGTTAATAAAGGATGATGGTGGTGGTAGGTAAGGGTTCTCCCCTTAGTTCATGATGAACCAAGACAACCTAAGCCTAGCCGAACCAACCCAAAATAGACCAAGCCATATAATGCCAAGATAGGCCAAGCAAAGAATCATGCAATACAAGATAAAATATGTACACGTATTTCAAAATACGTAATACGAACTATAGGCATTACACACACTAATAGAAAATAAGTGATAGACTATACAGTGTGAACTAATCATTTAAGCTAAACAGCTAGTCATGCAAGATAAGAAAAATTATAAGAAAATAAGCTAAGCATGCTAGTATCATATCTCACATTGATTTTGATAATAAGCAATTAAAAGATATCAATGTGAGCTAGTAGCAAGACATAAATAAGAATACTAGATTCTATAAATAAAACCATTTAGGAAGAATCATTTAGCATATTACCAAAGTGGCTCTAGTGGCCACATTTTGTGTTGGTGCAATTGCTTGAAAGATAATCTTTGTAGCTTTGCAACCATCAACGCGCTCCTCGGTGCTATGTCCCGACATAAGAAGCTCAACCTATAATATTAGACGAAGACTTCGGTATCCAAATAAACTCGGATTCACACTTGTTAGCTTTAGGGACCCATATACTATTTATTCTAGCATTGGTAGAAAAACTCCTACGAATAGGACAAGTTAAGCTCATGTGTTTAATACGAGAGCAATAGAAGCACCTAATGCTAGTATGTACATATGTATCGAAATGAGCATGATTATGAACATGTGACATACTAGAATGATGGATATCTCTAGAGTGAGCATAAAAAGATTTGGTTTTAAGAATATCATGTTCTAATAACAAATTATGATGCATACAAGTAAGAGAATCAAATTTAGCATTCAGTAAATGATTCTCTTTTTAAATAAAGTAATTCTAGAGATAAAAGTATCATTTTATTTCTTTAAAGCATCAATAGAAGAATCATGCAAAAGAGTTAACTCATGTGATTGAGTCTTGAGATCTTCTATAGATGAGAAAAGATATTTCATTTTTAAAATTAAAGCCTCATTCAAACTCTTTAAAGAAACGCACGATGAGTTTTGAGAATTAAGACTAGATAATAAATTATTGTTTTCATTTCTCAACAACTCATTAGATTCTTCTAAATGAATAACCTTTTCCGAAAGTTCTTCATTTGTAGAATGAAGGTTATCAAGAATCTCTCAGGATTATTTAGCCATTACTTTCCACTTAGAGCATTTCTTGCATTAGAAGAAACATGATTATCTATGCTACTAGAAATAGAACCCTTTTTATCGGAGGAGGAGGAGGAATTCAATGCCATAGAAAAATAACAATGATCTAATCTAAGGATGTTAAGCCTGACAATAGAGCCCTTGCTCAGATACCAATTGTAAGCACCATAGAAGGAGGTGAATTGGGTGAAGCTAACTAATCAAAGCACTAAAAGATTGCTAATAGGCAATTTAAAATTAAGAGTACAAGAGAAGAAACAACAACAATACCGACACCCGATGTATCATGGTATCCTCCCGAGGGGCACTCCAGTCCCGGAACTCTCGTCGGATTTAATCCACTATTATGTAAATAGTATAACGTGAGTTTTCATCCGAAGGCTCACCAACTTCTTACATGAGAGCTTTTATCCGAAGGCCTCTCCAACTTCAAATCGAGAGCTATTATTCGAAGACTCTCCAACTTCAACCAAGAGCTTTTATCCAAAGACTCTCCAACTTCAACCTTTTCACAAGAAGGTTTTTGATCTTCTTACAACAAGATGAATATCTCTCTTTTGCAACTCATTAACTCTAACACAATTTGTGGATGACAAATGAAAGCTTTGTAGAGTTGTTTGTGGGCTTTGGTGGTTTAGAAATTTGTAGGCTCAAAGCATCAACCTTGAATGAAGGGGTTCAAGGATATTTATAACCAAAGCATTGGAAAGAGTATTTAATGCAACTTTCAGCATACGAGCGAAAAATCTGCCAGATTTCTGTGGATGTCCGCAGATCATCCGTCTGCATAGTAAAACGGCTATAAATATAGTCGTTGGGATCAATCTTTGACAAAATGCGATCGTTGGAATGCTAACGGTAACAGGATGGAAAATCCGTCAAAATTTTGCGGTTTTTCGTCGAATAATCTGAATGATCGCAGAAGGTATTATGTGGGAGCTTCACTGTCACGACCCGCTTCCGAATAATCGGATACAAGTCAGACACGCCCAGCCTTTGTCGATGGATACGACGAAGTAAGCTGTACAATACTAAGAAAAACTCCAAGTCACATGGTAAAGTAAAATACCACAGCATCTATAAACGTCCCAGTGTCCCAGAAATCACCACAATCTACCAAGTCTTTTTTATTCAATATCATCCGGAGACAAATTCGGTAAAAGAATAAAATATACAACTATGAATCTCAGTACAATATCCAGAAATAAAGTCTAACAATCTAGGAAATAAACTAGGCTAGATCCATGCAACTCCAAGGATGTCACCATGCTCAATATGGCCTCAAGTCCACCTGCAACGTATCATGTCAGGAAAAGAGCAAAGTACAACCCCGACAAGAAATAGTCTACAATGTAATCTGAAATACACAGGATAATAATATGGACTACAATATGAAACAATAGTACAAAAACTGCAATATGAAACTGTAGTACTAGAACAATGAACAAGATAATCAATGCACATGTGAATTTGAAATATTAAACTAATGTGTGACCGGCTGGGGACCACAATCCATAATATCACAATATCACAATAAGGTTCGACTTAATCGTACGTGAGGTGTACGATTAGGCTATTCACAATACCTAGCTTGGGGTATGGTCACACACTAGTCAATATTTTCTCCAATCCCTGCAAGAAACAATGAGACACAATATGATGAACAAGGCACAATACAATCGTGTGAATCTCGTATCCGATATGAGAACAGAAAAGTATGACAAAATTACAAAGTAAAAGTTCAAGTCGGTGTACTTGCCTTGCTTTGGAAGAACGAGAGTAGTAGAGCATAAATCTGAATATCCACCTAGATTTTGTACAAGTTGGTTAGGTTTCTAAAATAACAATCTAGCTAATATTGTTAACTATTTACTAACTACTTATAAACCAACTATTCTACAACAATATTTAATAACTATCTAGCTATTTCTTTATAAAAATATTATGGCAGAATACTGGTACTAGCAAAATATTTAAAGTAAAACATTTAATATCAACATTAATATATAACTATCAAAATATTACTAAGAGTAACAAATATTTATTAAGTAAAGTATTTATAATATTAGATAGCTAGGTTTTATTTAGTCCAAGTATTAGAAATAATATTTTGAAAATTATCATAATATTAGATAAAATATTGTCACTAGTAACCATAATGGTACAAAACATTTATACATATATACCTATGAAATAATTAGGCAAATACATCTATTTCTCTGCATCTAATCTGGGCCTTAACCTTATATATATATATATATATATATATATATATATATATATATATATATATATATATATATATATATATATATATACACGCAAAAATCAAGCTAAAAGGGTTTTAAAATCTATTTGAAAATTATTTAAAAACATTACTAATTAAATATTTGTTTACATATCATAATTAACAGTAAAATACATTCATGCCTATGTGTCAATATACATATATAATATCCTCAATTATCTATACTAGGCCTAACCCAAAGAGTTGCAATAAAACTGATTGTCAAAGAATAATGGGTAAAGTGCAAAAAACCCCTCGTTCGATTTTCGCATTTTGCACTAAAAGATCCCATGTTCTTAAAATTCATAAAAGTATGAAATATGCTCATTTTGTCCCCAAATGATAATTTTATTCCCCCCCCCCCCCTCCTTCCTCGGCTGTTTGGGCTGCGTTCGCCGGCGAGAAGGAGGAGGGGGTGCGCTCGCCGGCGAGGGAGGAGGGGGGTGGTCGGGGCCGGCGAGGGAGGAGAAGGGGGGTGGGGGTCGGGAAGGGGAGTCGGGGGGCGCTCGCCGGCGAGGAGGAGCAGGGGGTGCGCTTGCCGACGAGGGAGGGGTCGGGGGGGGGGGGGGGGGGGGGCGCTCGCCGGCGAGGAGGAGCGGGGGGGGGTGCGCTCGCCGGCAAGGGAGGAGGGGGGGTCGGGGGCCGGGGTGAGGGAGGAGGAGGGGGTGGGGTTGGGCAGGGGGGTCGGGGGGGGCGCTCACCGGCGAGGAGGGTGGGGGCTGGGGGCTCGCCGGCAAGTGGGGTCGGGGGGGGGGGGCTGGGCTCTCGCCGACGAGGGGGGGGGGGGGGTCGGGGGGGCTGGGAGCTCGCCGGCGCCGCCGGGTGGGGGGGGGGGGGGGGGTGGTTTAGAGGGGGCAGGGACATTTTAGGTATAAAATTTTTAAAATTTGGCTGGAGGAGCCTAATCGAACGGATTTGTAATCTAAGTAGGAAAAAACTGCCAAAATATTCTAAAAGGTCTTTCTACACAAAAGGCGTATATTTAACGAAATTTTTTTGCATTTTACCCAAGAATAATTAAAGCAACCCTCAACCAGGCTCAATGGCCTAGCCTAAGCTCTATTATCTACAAAAAAAAAAAAAAAACAATAACAAAAAAGATAAATCAATATTTATTTCCCAGGCTTGAAGCCCAAGCCCGAGAGTTATCTTAATTATAACCATTCAAAGAATATCTCAGAGTTAAAAAGCTCGGCCCTGAGTTAAGCTCGCAGCTTGAAACCCAACACATAGTTAGGGTTTATAACCCTCATCTCTTGAAGGGGAATAATGGTAGCAGCTATTCCAACAAATTGCACACAACGAAAATGAAATGTAGAGGAAGAAGAAGAACTGATGAAGAAGGAGAGGGGAGTTATCACCTAAGAGATGCTAGCGGCTGGTAGATCTGTGCGACCACGACAGTTGGCGAGATCAAGAACTCGCGGCGGCGACCGATCCTGCGGCCGGGCGCGACTGGCGGAGGAAGACGGAGGTGAGGGATCGATGACGGCAGGTCGAGCCACGCTTCAGGTCTCCGACGGATTTGTAGGCGGGGTTTGCAGCCACGAGGAAACGGCGCTCGCGTCGGGAGGAAGAGGTCGAAGCAAGGGACGATCGTCAGATCGGCCACAGTCAGTGGCTCTTACGAGGTCGGCAGATCCGTGAACAACGGGGACGAAGCCTGTGCTGGCTACGCTGGGGACGACGGCTCCTCACCGGCAAAGACACTGGGGAAACAGCGCCGCGGCGGATCTGGAGGCGACCGACGGAGCTAGGTGGCCACCACGGATGTAACACATGGCGGTGATGGTGAGTTGTTGTGTGAAGTCGGTGGAGGGGATAGGAGCAGCGATGGCGCTGGTGATGTGAGAGCGGCAGAGAACGGAGGAGTAGGGGTGCCAGAGGTGGTGCCATGGTGGAGGACCTGTGGTGGCACGAGGTTGGTGAATCGCGGTGGTGTTGATCGAGTGATGGTCGGAGACTGGGATGGCGCAGTTGTTCTGGCGATGGCAGTCGGCCGGAGCTGGCCGGAGCACGGCCAGAGAACAGTAAAGTGGCAGCAGAGAGTGACAATGAGGGGGAGAGAGTAGAATTAATATAATAAAAAATTGGAAGTTCCAATATTTTAATAGAAAAAATTGGAGTGTGCCACAAGTCAATGGCAAAGCTGGTAATTACCATCAGATCTGGGGTAATTTAGCATAAAATTGTAACAGATTTCCTAACTAACTAATTACAATAGTTAGTTACCAGCAAATTAGAAGTAATGTAGAAATGAGTAATTGTATTAATCTCTTTCTTAGTGAATGGAGGCTGATAGGGGCGAGCATTCGGTTTATTCGGTTTAAACCGAGCCGAATAACCCAAAATCGAATTGGACCGAAACCGAATAAGCAAAACCGAAACCGAACCGAATTGGCCCAAAACCGAATCAAACCGAACCGAATTAAATCGGTTCGGTTTGCGGTTTATTCGGTTTATTCATATATTCTTGATTTTTTTGTGCTTTTTTTTGTTAATATATATAGTAACTAAATATACATAGACATATTTAGTATATACCTATATATATTTAGTATATACCTATATATATTAATACTTATATATATAGTACACACACACACACACACACACACACACACACACACACACACACACACACACACATATATATATATATATATATATATATATATATAAATTAATTAATTAAATTTTCTTATTCGGTTTTCGGTTTTGAACCGAAACCGAAACCCAAAACCGAAACCGAAACCGAATAAGAAAATTTAGTATTTTCAAAACCGAAACCGAATCGAATTTTTTTAAAATCGAACCGAACCTCTTATTCGGTTCGGTTCGGTTCGGTTCGATTTTCGGTCCAAAACCGAATAATGCTCACCCCTAGAGGTTGAAGCTTAATAGTAAGTAAAAGAAATGTTAATAAATAGTAACATGATTAAGAATAAGTAAACTAATATCAGCATTAAGAAACCCAATCAAATATAAGAAATAGTGCTCAATATTTATAAAGTAGAATTAATATTTTAGAAGAACCAGCTATATCCAATAATTTTAGCATCCAGTGATTTAAAACAAATCCAAGTTAATCCTAAATAAATCAGGACTAATAAGTAAATTAAATAAAACAGAATCAACTACACAGAAACAATAAAAACAGATTATTATTCAAAACCAAAATGATACTTTAGAAAAGAATTCAGTACTTAATTCAAATATATAGAAAAATGGATTAATTAGGGAGTTACATTCACCCCCGAACCCCCATAGGGGGCGCTGTCCCCTCGACCCCTGTCCGCTGAGCGGACAGCGGAACCCTGAGTACGTGGTGCGTGGCTCCGGTATGTCGTCGGGTGGTTCAGAGAAATAGTATAGTATGCCGTCGTCTTTGGCCCATCATGATTTCTTCATTGCATATGTCCATGTTGATCTTGCTTACACTACAAAAATTTGTCAGATTAGCGACGTTCCAAAACGTCGCTAAATTAGGCCAAAACGTTTAAACTAAATTAGCGACGTTTTCAGCGACGTTTAATAAACGACGGAAAAAAGCGTGTCGCTAATCGAGAAAACGTCGGTAGGGCGACGTTAGTTAGCGACGTTATTTGCGACGTTTTCAAGTGGTCGCCAATTAGCGACACATTAGCGACGTTCTTGCGACGATGTGGTGGCATCAGATTACTTGCCACATCAACACTTTAGCGACGTTTTTAGCGATCTTTATATTCGTCGCTAAAGTTTAGCGACGAATATAAACGTCGCTAAATTGAAAAAAAATTAAAAAAAAATCCAGAATGCAAATGTACAATCCAAAATACAGAATCTAATCCCTGGGTTCGCCGACACCTTCGGTGGAACACTCAACACCGGCCCGCACAATACAATCCAGAATAGACAAAAAATAATTGGTCGTCTCCTCAAACCTCTCGGAACATCACAATATGCATCACACATCACACAAACAAATATACATCACAATATGCATCACACAGCAAGCTATACCAATATACTTCACACACAAGAAAACAAATATCCATCACAATATCCAAAAGGAGATATCCATCAAAACAAATATCCATCACAATATCCAAATGAGATATATCCATCAAAACAAATCCAGTCAATATATGTATCTACTGTCGTCTATGCTGGGACAGATAGGACTCCCTCAGCCAGCGCGCATAAGTAGGATCCGCGGCAGCCAGATCAATATCCAGAGGAGATGGATGACTGAAACTCCCGGTGGAACTGTCATGTGGTGCCACCTCCTCATTAACAACTCCCTCGGCTTTAGGAATTACTTCTGGAGCAGCTCTCTCGGTGGAACTACCCTCTGGAGCTGGAGCCACCTCCTCTTTCACAGCCATCTGTGCCTCCCTCAAGCAAGATCCTCGGGGCTTAGGTGCCATCTGTGAGAACGGGTGCCATCTCGTTTGAGTACATTTTCGAAAGCAGATAAATACAGAAAATTTGACTTTTTGTCAAGTGTGAGAACGGATGGCTCAAAACACAAACCAAAATTCATTATAGCATACATTAGTGTGAATCATCTATGTTCTGTACATATGGTGTAGTATATGTTCTTATCGTATCTAGTATCTGAAGAATGTAACAGAATCAAGATGAACTCACATAATGTAATACTAAGACATCATCTACTACTATATAAGATATAGTGATAGGTTGTCATATCATTATTGCCGAGGGATGAGGGTCGAAGGACAGTCAACTTTATCTACGGCTACATAGTTTCTGTCTCGCCAGTCGAATGGCTGTAGGAACTATGTCCTGATCACCATGTCGTACCGTAGATTAATGCAAATGGAGCTGGAGCTGGAGCCAAAATACAGAATCCAAAATACAAAATACAGAATCCAATCCCTGGGTTCGCCGAAAATACAAAAACAAAGATTGACACACAGTACTAATTCATATGTGTTTTAAGTGTGAGAACGGATGGCTCAGAACACAATCCAAAATTCATTCTAGCATACATTGGTGTGAATCATCTATGTTCTGTACATATGGTGTAGTATATGTTCTTATCGAATCTAGTATCTAGTATCTGAAGAATGTAACAAAATCAAGATGAACTCACATAATGTAATACTAAAACATCATCTACTACTATATAAGATATAGTGATAGGTTGTCGTATCATCATTGCCGAGGGATGAGGGTCGGAGGACAGTCAACTTCATCTACGGCTACATAGTTACATGAGCTAGTCGTCACGAAACGTCGCTATGACGTCGCTAATACCGACTAATTTAGCGACGTTAGTATGAACGTCGCTAAATTCTAATTATATTCCCCCTACCAATTCATTTTCTCCCATTTTACTCTCTCACTCTCTCTCGTCCCCCCTCCGGTGCTCTCACTCTCTCCGGCGCTCTCACAGTATTAATTCATATGTGTTTTAAGTGTGAGAACGGATGACTCAGAATACAACCCAAAATTCATTCTAGCATATATTAGTGTGGATCATTATGTTCTGTACATATGGTGTAGTATATATTCTTATCGAATATTGTCACGCCCCGCTCCCGTAGGAGCGATCGTCCGTGCTAAGGCGTGATGCTGTACGGGCCTAGGTTGCGCTCGTGCAAGACCAAGTCCAGAAACGGCCGATTTGAGCTAGGCCACTGAGTCGCACAGAGTGTCCCCATTTGCAGCGGAAAGTAAATGAACACAAGTAGAAACAAATTCAAACTCTTTGATATTCAAGAAGTTTACAAGCGGCGCTAGGCCGAGTTTACAAGTCTCTCAAGCTCTCTCTCTCTCTCTTTCTGAAACATAAAAGGCGTGCCAAATGGCTTACAACATGGAATGATTCATGGCGATATTCCGATACATTATGTCCTGTATATGGTGCTCCAGCTCCTTGCAACGCTCCAAGGCTCCAGAGATAGCTCCGCACCTTAGCACGTTCGAGGGAAGCTCCGTACCCGATGACGTCTCCTGCATCCTGCAAGCAGACTGTGGGGTTATCAGTACATTGTTATGCACTGGTAGGGAGGCTAGCTCGCCCACAATGCTATCATTACCAAATACGTTCTATTTTCTTTTGTGCATCTCTATCATTCATTGTCTTTCTAATCTTGCCTTAGGATCATTTTCATGGCATATCTCATAGCCTATCTCGTGTTGCCGAATACAAGTGTCGCATGGAAATACATGTATGACTTACCCATACTTACCGTCCGGCCTTCCCTGTCCAAAGTAAACCAAGTTAGACAACAGTTCATATATTTTAACTTAACATGATTAACGTAAGCATTCAGTGTCAAGGGCGTGTTCCTGCCTCAGATTCTAGCGCATCGTAGGCGTGTGTTCTTTTAACTCGTTTGCATGAAGTACTCTTTGTCATTTGGTGTGATATATTTCAAGCCGTTCAGTAGGTGCTTGTTCATTTAACTTAGACTACTTTGATTTCAATGCAAGGACTTGCATGTGGATAGCCACCAGCAAAGCCCATTTAATCTATATGCACCGGTCACTGGCATCACAAGCCATTTGGACATATTCTCCCTTGGTATTTCTCAACTTAGCGTAGGGTGATGGCTGGTACACCCCGTTAAGTCTCTTGAAATACCCTGCACTTACGTCTTCCGGTGCCCAAGCCCGCACCCAGGCAGCCCGTAAGCCCCATTTTGATTCCTCCTAGGCCGGCCACGATTTCCCCCCCCCCCCCATCGCCTGTGTCGCAGAATCCTTCCTCATGACGGCCACGGTATTCCCTCCCATCGCCCGTGCCGTTTGCCCACGACCATTTCGTATTGTCTTGTCATTTTAACTTAACGACTATCTCTGAGCCGTAGGCTAACCCTTAGCCATAATGCGTTATTGACCAGGTTGGCGTCCGTGCAGCGCGGGTAGCGAGCCCCGTTGCACGTGCCCGTCACACCTGTCGTAAACCATTCTTTCCTTTCTTATCTTTCATGTGTTCTTTCTTTTCTTTCTTTCTTTCACTTGTTCGTTCATTCATTGATTCATTCACGTATTCATTCATTCATTCATTCATTCATTCGTTGATTCATTCATTCATTCGTTACGTAACTCCCAGTACGGGAGTCACCTTGGTGACCCATCGGTCCCATAGTCTTTCAATATTGCTATACTCTGCTCGGAACGACTATGTTGATAGTCTTCCTATTTTATTGTTGTAAACCATTCATTGTTTCATTGTTGAACGCATAAGGGACTTGAACGTAGCTTATGCCTTAGCATGAGCGTGGAGCGCGGTGCGAGAGTTCACATTTTCTAAGTTCCTTTCCATATTCTATACAAGCATACAAGATGGGATTATTCCCTTAGCTAGGTGCGTTGAGTCATTTATTAGCATGCACGGTGTTATCGCCTAGCGATTCTAGCATTAGTGTCCGTATTGTTATGTGTCTAGGCAAAGCAAAGACGGGTTCATCGGAGCCACCCACCTTAGCGATGTTCGCATCGGCCGAGCGATACTCCGAGCGCGCCTTAGAAAGTCTAAGTCTGGATTCCTCTTGACGGGCCAATGTAAGCCTTGCATCGATTCTTCATCAGGTCGATGCCAACTCTTTGGGTCGACGGCTCATTTGAGTCGTTGCACTTGCCGTTTGAATCGGCGTTTCGCTAGGGCAGAGCGGGTCATTACAAATATAGTATCTGAAGGATATAACAGAATCAAGATGAACCTACATAATGCAATACTAAGACATCATCTACTACAATAACAGAATCAAGATAGGTTGTCGTATCATCATTACCAAGGGAGGGAGGTTAATTGGAGAAAGTTACTGCAGAAAGTGAAGACCGACATGAACTGACGCACGAAAATGAGGAGCTCTAAGCTGGAACAAGAAAAGTTGTGCTTTGGAAAAAGAACTCTTGTAAACTCTTTGTTCACAAAGCAAGCTATAATTAAAGAATACAGAACAAGTATCAAGTTCGTAACTCAAGTATAGAGCTTACAAGAGTTATAAACTCGATACTTCACTACAACAGATATGAGATATGATAGCGTGTGCTGAACGTTGTAGAATGCATATTACAGCATATTCCGCCCGTTATATATGCCCCCGCTATAATAACCCCATGTACAAGAACACTATAAAGTTATAGCGTTCACGAACGTTATTCATGAATTATAGCGTTCATTGACGCTATAGACAATGTATAGCATTTTGAAACGCTATATGTTAGTTATAGCAATTAGGAACGCTATAGAACTTTAATAGCATTCATGACGCTATTAATATATTGTAGCGTTCATGAACGCTATAGACATGTTATAGCACTTACAAACGCTATATTGTTTACATAGCCTTTACGAACGCTATAGTTCATTAATGACATTTGTTAACGCTATAAATGTGTTTTGGCGTTCCTGATCGCTGTTTATTTTTAATTGCGTTCCTGTATGTTATTGTTTGTTAATAGCGTTTTGATATATATCTGCTTTTTATAGCATTTCTTTCCTGCTATTATATGTGCAACAATAGCATGTCAGAATGTTATTGCAGAGTCAAAATTCTGTATTCAAAATTTTGCAGAATGCAGCACATCAGAATACTATTGCAGATAATGTCACAGTCACACAAAATACAGGTATTCAAAAATTTAAATACGAATCAATCACAGAATGAATTCCGAACATAAGTAAATTCATTAATTTCACTGTCTAATATATGTAGAACAACGAAGTAGTACCAAACATTCAAAATCCTTAATTTCTCCATGTAGAACAACGAAGTAGTACCAAATATATGTCCAAAAATTAAACATTAACAGTGTAGTCAGGTACATATATCCCAAAATGTTGACTATCTAACATTTAGCTCCCTTCGAACCTATCCACAACCAAAACTCCTCAGTAAGCATCCTCTTCCTTCATCCAACCTACACAAAAATAGGGGGTAAATCATTAGTGTAAAGAAAAAACCATCTCGAGCCGATCCAGACAATTGACGAAAAATAAATTATTGGGATAGAAAAAGTGATGCCTTACCAGTGCAAAGTCATTACTTACTCTTACAAACTTGATCATTATTTTGGGACTGAGGGAGGCTTTGAGAAAAATCGAGGATAACAAGAAGGACACACCTCAATCTGGTCCTGGGATGGAAGAAAAGGAGTTTTGTTTAGGTTGTACATACTTCTACTTGTCTGCATTAAAAACTATGAATCCAGATCTTTATATTTAGTACATTAGTTACATTGAATCCTCTGCTTCAGTATCCAACTTGCTTCTGGTTGTCAATGAGGTGCTCTTTATGTTTTGCTCCTCCATTTATATACAACTGCAGCAAACAACACCTAGCTATGATTGTTTTATTTAAATCCCTAGCTATGATTATTTCGTGTCCATATTTATATGGTTTCTTATTCGATCACCATCAATGTTATATGAGCAATACCTAACTTTCTAGTGTGTTATTAATGGATCTTATATTGTAAAATGGGTCTGCTTGAAAACATAATGTTCAATTTCATATCTAAAGTCATTCCTTCCTAACTAATAATAAATTTTGGAGAAAAAAATCTGACTCTGTAGTCATCAATGATACTATATTCTGGCATTTTCTATTGATATAACAAAACGTTTATTTGTTCACTTCGCATTTAAACTATCCATTTCTATGGGTTTGAAAAAACTAAACTTGCGTCCTAAGATATCAATAGAATATTAAACAAAAAAATAGACGCTACAAATGCACTAGTGAAAAGTACATTCAACAGTTAGACAATGAGGTCCATTTGGTGGCTATGATACTAGATTCTTTATTAATTAATTTAATTTCCACTAAAATTTGCAATTGTTTTGTAGTAGTTTTCACTAGCAAAATAATTTAATTTATATAAAAAAGGGCCCTGATGATGCAAGATCAAGGGATTGTGAATTCTGGTCAGGGTCAAGACTAAAGATGTTCGTAACCTAAATCCCATCTGCATCCTCTGGGATACAAGCTTCAAGCCGCAGCATGAACAATAACTTACATGCTTAATTTAAACAGTGTACTTTATATGCTTAACTTATATGTATAAATTCAGAATATACCTTCAACCCCCTCTATATCTTCCAAATTGAACATAGGTACAGTTTATCCACATGCTTGCTTGATTTCTTCTTGTCGGAACTCCTGTTTGATTTTGAACGCTTCTTATGCGAGCTACCACAAAGTGAAGAGAAGATCCCTGCTTTCTTGTTCTTGCAAAGTGCTGCTTCATTTGACCAAACAAAAGTATACTCAAAACCATTGATACTCAAATCCATAAAAAAAATTGCTATTGCCACTGTCCAAAATGCATGTATCAACAGGCAACTGATACTGTAGAATACTGCACAGGCTTGTAGCATCAATAATATGCAGCATCAGTAGGTTGGGTGTGAAGGGATCACAAAAAGTATTGATACCCACAAAACCACTGATACAAGCCACCAAAAAGAACAAAACCATGAAGACAGTAGCAATATAATCACAAAGTCCATGAGGAAGAACAACAATAACAGAATCCAACTTCCAACCTCGTTATTGCCCATAAAACTGAACCATCTTAATATATGACATTCTTAAAATATTAATGATTCCAAATGAAACATTCAACCCAACACATGAAAAAAACTGGGTATCCAATACTATAAAAAATTGTGTATCAGTGATTCCAAATGAAACATTCCAACCTCAAAACAGAGACAACATGAATATATAAACGCAACATCAAATACTGATACTAGAAAAACTAGCTAGGTATCCAATAGTATAAAAAAATTGAAACCGAGAATGCAAAGGTACACGTGGATATAGGGTCTTAGAGTGAGTAGGTAGGCAGCAAGTTGGGGGCAGTCTCTGTGGATATACAGCAAGTTGGGGGCAATCACTGTGGGTAGGACAACAAGGTCAAGTGTGTGTGTGTGTGTGCATGGTTTAGTGTACAGATTGTCCAAGTATTGTGAACACAGTTTTGAGTGTCTATCTTACAGTGAGATACACATGAGTATCAAGAGTGTGTGGGTTTTATATTGCATTTGTGTGTATAGGTGTAGGACATGTCATAAATAGATGTAGATACATATTAAATAGGATATTGTGAGTGGTCGATACTCTAAATAGTGCATCCGTATGTTTCATCTTCCTCAAGTTTTGTGACAAGTACGAACATTTTGTTCCTTCATTACTGTCAATCCACAGATGAATACTTGTGAACCATTTTATTCCTCCAATAAGAAACCATATCAACTTGGAGGCTGACTACTACTTTGGAAGGTCAAAGTTCTCAAGGAAATCAATGACCTCAGCTACAATAAGAAACTAAACATGGATGTTTTTAAACATCAGGTACATCTACTCTCACAAATTCATTTGATACAAAATACAAAACCTTATAGTATTCCTACTGTATGTTGTAACTTCAACAAAATTAGGCTATGGTAAGACAGACTAAACGAAATGAGGAAACTAACAGACCAAAAATAGTGAAAGATAAAAGGGGAGGTTCGTAAGGAGGAGAATGCACATTTCCTATGACCTTTAAAGTTATATATCATTTCATTCTGTTTAAAGACCAACATTCATCACCTTCGTGAAATACCTTATATGCATTCTCTCTCCCTTTCCTGTGCTGTACTCCACATCTCGTACATCTGCTTCCCTGCTAAATTTTCGGAAGCCTCGTGCAAGACAGGACCACTGTGGTGTCCACTCCTGTTCCCACGTTCATAGCCAAGACTTTATATGTAGTTGGAATCCATCACCACATCACCCTCCAATATGCGCAAAAGCTACTTTGTTTTATTTTTTTGTTCAAAGTTTCTTGCTGTAGGCAATTGGTATACAAGTGTTTAAAGATAATCTTTATTGACCATACCTGAGACATTCTAGGTCTCGTATGGGGATCATGCCGAATGCATAAAGATGCGACATGCAGCATATAATAGACCTCATGTTCTGAGAAGTAGTCTCCTAGTCGAGGGTCTATCAGTCCATCAATAGCATATTCCTCCAGTAGTGGGCAAGCCTGTTGAAACAATGAGCAACAGCAAAACTATGAGAATGAAAACCCAAAAAATATGAAAGAGAACTAGGATTAAACATTCAGGATTTGGTTAACTAGCAATCGACAGTTATACTATTCTGTTTTTTCAAGTCTCAGGTAAGAACTTCTGAAAAACTCATTACTGTCTAATAATTGTGCAACTTACACAATCTGTGAGTCATTGTTGACCCTTTGGTCGGTTAATATCTACAGCTTTTCTTTCCTTGATTAGCTCCACTAGCACAACCCCAAAGGAATAAACATCTATTTTTTTCTGTGATTTGACCACTTTGAGCATACTCGAGTGCTAGGTATCTACGAAGTCAAAGGTGATTTATTTACAGATAATTAACTATTAAAAGAGTGCAAAAAGTATTTAAATTCCAAGTGTGTACCCAAAGGTGCCAATAACTCTTGTTTCTAAGCCAAGGTCTCCATCAGGCTGCCATCTTGCTAATCCAAAATCTCCTACCTATTAAACATCATATGATGTTAGCATCATCTCCAGAACATCTTACACATGCCAATATCTAGAATCCTTTTCACAGGGGAAGACAATTTATCTTGTTTGATTATACGTTCATAATACTCATAAGATATACTACACAATCGATCATCATCATTCAAAGCATTTTCCCATTAGAAAGTAGTCGCCTATAGAGCAGAAGAAAGCTCCATAAAACAATTGACAACTATTTTTCTCTCTTTCACTGGCTGTGTGCCTGGCCACCTCTCCTCAACCCAATGTTGAGGCAAATTACTAGCTACGATAGCTGTGGCCATGAAACGACCATGCCCTAGGCAAATTACTAACTCTTAGCTATGCAGTTTAACCAAAAATGAGCATACCAGTGGTTTGAAATCATGGGTGATAAGAATATTGTTTGGCTTCATGTCACGATGAACTATACAACCCACTCTGCACTCTTCACGAAGGTATCTCAACCCTCGAGCTGCACGAACTGTAATCTTTTGCTTAGCAGACCATTCCGGTGGTTCTCTATTATGACCTAAATAAAATTTCCCTAACATTTTCCCTAAAATTAAATTTGCCCTAAAACCTGCTGATGTGAGATCCGTTTATCTGAGGAGGAGGGGGAGAGCTTCTCGGAGGAGAGATAATTACCTGGGGCTTCACCCGCTCGGAGGAGAGTGTCTTCACTTGGAGAGAGGGAGAGAGCAGCGATCCTCGGAGAGGATTTCACCCGGAGAGAGGGAGAGAGAGAGGACCTCGGAGATGATTTCACCCGCTCGGAGGAGAGCTGGGAGTTTTCACAGGGAAAATTTGATGAGAAAAAAAAAGAAGGAAATGAAAATGTGTTCCCCCAACACATTTCTAATACATCTTTCCCACGTGAAGGTCACATGTTAAAGAATTTTTTTCTATTTAATTTTTATTAAATTTACTAACGGTTTTAAAGTGTTACAAAATAAATAAGAACCGTTATTTATATTAAAATTTAGTTTTTGCTATTTATACTAACGATTTTTGGTTTTGCTAACGGTTTTTTACCGTTGGTAATTAGTAACAGTAAACAAGCGTTAGTAATTGAAAAAAAATTGGTGTTAGCAAATTCCTCTTTTGGTGTAGTGAAACACAACAAAAATACGTTAGGATTTCTGAATTGTACATAGAAAAAGAATTTTATCAGAGAAATTCATTTCGTTTTTCATTCATGTATAGTATATTTTCAAGGATGATAATCATACGCCATAGAATTAGGGTTCCTGAAACAAAACGAAAAAAATCGAAAGAAGAAGATGAGTCGGTCGGTCAGTCGTCGGTCGGTCAGACGATGAGCGGGTCGGTCGGTCGGTCGATCGATCTTTAGGATTTTCGTGAGGGGAGAGAGAGACAGAGAGAATAAGATGAAGGGTTTTGTGAGGGGAGCATTACCTTTAGGGTTTTCTGAGGAAGAGCGATTTTGTGACAGAGAGAAGGAGGAGGAAAAGTTTAGGAATTTTCGTGGAGGGTTTTCGTGGAGGGAGGGTTTTCGAGAAGGAGGACTGCGCTGTTTGACGGGTTTTGGGGAGTTGAAGGGTTGGGGAGAATACATTAAGGTTTCTTCAAACATAAAACATAAATCTGTTCGATTTTCGGTTTATTTGGTTAACTAATATTTTAGTTTATTTATAATTTTTTTGTCAATATATAGTTACCAAATATACAAAGATATATTTCGTATATATATATTACTAAATTTTCTTATTCGGTTTACCAGGGGAGAGGAATTTTATATAAAATTTCTGAAAGGTTAGTTTGATTTGAAGAGTATTCTGCAGACTCCTTGGCATGAATTTTTTTTTTTACGGTAACGATTTAATCCCATTACGACGTTGTAACTTATATAGCATCCAAAATGTGCTATAGTCTTTTTTTTATTCATGTAAAATATATAGAATACGATACTGCTCCTAATCGAACTGGATACCTTACTTTGACATACGGGCATAGCAACATATACAGCGTCCAGAAAAAACTATACCTTTAACAGCGTTCATAACACGTGTATAAAGTTCTGTTAACAACAAAATAGCATGGAGGCATAAACGCTATAGATAAACTGCTATTGTACGAACTTTTAATAGCACTTCACAATGAACGCTATGGATGATGATATCATAATAGCAGGGAGGCTCGAATGCTATAGATAAACTGCTATTGTACGCTCTTTTAATAGCATTGCGGAATGAACGCTATTGATGGTGACATTCTATAGCAGGGAGGCTTGAACGCTATAGATAAACTGCTATTGTATGCCCTATTTGTTGTAGTGCTTGTTCTGTATTCATTATATTTTGCTTTGTGAACAAGGAGCTTACAAGAGTAGAACATCCAAAACACAACTTTACTTGTTACAGCTTTGATCTCCTCATTTTCGTGCGTCAGTTCATGTTAGTCTGCACTTTCTGCAGTAACGACCACAAGTTTTATGTTCTTCAACGATATATTTCACATGCTTAATTGCCATGTATGGGGACGAATGGCTCAGAACACAACCCAAAATTTATTCTAGCATACATTAGTGTGAATCATCCATGTTCTGTATATATGGTATAGTATATGTTCTTATCGTATCTAGTATCTGAAGAATGTAACAGAATCAAGATAAACTCACATAATGTAATACTAAGACATCATCTACTACTATATAAGATATAGTGATAGATTGTCATATCATCATTGCCGAGGGATGAGGGTCGAAAGACAGTCAACTTTATCTACGGCTACATAGTTTCTGCCTCGCCAGTCGAATGGCTCTAGGGACTATGTCATGATCACCTATGTTCTGTACATATGGTGTAGTATATGTTTTTATCGTATCTAGTATCTGAAAAATGTAACAGAATCAAAATGAACTCACATAATGTAATACTAAAACATCATCTACTACTATATAAGATATAGTGATAGGTTGTCGTATCATCATTGCCGAGGGATGAGGGTCGAAGAACAGTCAACTTTATCTACGGCTACATAGTTTCTGCCTCGCCAGTCGAATGGCTGTAGGGACTATGTCCTGATCACCATGTCGTAGTCCAATACAATCCAGAGATTGACACAGTACTAATTCATATATGTAGTCCAATACAAATAGTCTAATACAAAAATAACCCAATACAAATAGTCCAATACAAATAAGTACTAATAGCTAATGAGAACCACGCAGCTCACGCAAACGCTCAGTGATACGATCACGCAACCACCTCGAATAAGTGGGATCGACGACGGCAGGAGAGATGTAGTCCATTGCAAGTGTTGGATGAATATAACTCCCGGTCTCACTAGCTATCGGTGCTGGATGAATAGAACTCCCGGTCTCACTAGCTACTGGTGCCACTTCCTCCTTAACAGTAGGAGGAGCCACCTCAGCATTCACTGTTTTCCTCAAACGATGTACCGTTCCTCGGGTCATAGGTGCCATCTGGTAAGATCGATATTAACAAATAATATAATTGTAACATAAGCAAGCTAACTAAAGGAACCATCATCTCGTTTGAGTACATTTTTGAAAGCAGATAAAATACAGAAAATTTGATTTTTTGCCAAGTGTGAGAACGGATGGCTCAGAACACAACCCAAAATTCAGTCTAGCATACGTTAGTGTGAATCATATATGTTCTGTACATATGGTGTAGTATATTTCTATATCGTATCTAGTATCTGAAGAATATAACAGAATCAAGATGAACTCACATAATGTAATACTAAGACATCATCTACTACTATATAAGAAATAGTGATGGGTTGTCATATCATCATTGCCAAGGGATGAGGGTCGGAGGACAGTCAACTTTATCTACGGCTACATAGTTTCTGCCTCACCAGTCGAATAGCTGTAGGGACTATGTTTTGATCACCATGTCGTACCATAGTTTCTGCCTTGCCAGTCGAATGGCTACAGGGACTATATGTCCCGATCACCATGTTACCAATTAACCAACCAACAAAACTACTTGTTACAAATATCGGCACTATCGGTGCGTTCGAATCGGAGTATCACATTTTTCGGTGTCTGAAAACAAATAATTATTACTAAATTTTAGATTTTTTGGCACTATCGGTGCCCCTGACCAAGCCCCCCTCCCCCCTACACCACCCCGAACCCTAACCCTCCCCTCCCCCCCTGCTCCCCTCCCCCACCACCCCCCCGTTCCCTTTCCCCTACCCCACCCACGCATACCCACCCCTAACCCGAACCCTAACCCTCCCCACCCCCCTGCTCGCCTCCCCCAGCCGCCTCCACCCCCTCGCTCCCCCCCCCGCCCCCACATACCCACCCCTAATCCGAACCCTAACCCTAGTTCCCCTCCTCCAGCCGCCTTCGTCTCCCCTGTCTCACCCCCCCAGCCAGCCCCACTCACCCCCCAACCACCCGTATCCCCCCTGCCCCTCCTCCCGAGCCACCCGTACCCCCCCAACCACCAACAACCAAAACAGTCAGAGAGAGAGAGAGGGAGTGGGAGAGTCACATACCGAGAGAGAGAAGAGTCGCCGGAGAGAGTGAGAGTCGCCGGAGAGGGAGGGGAGTCGTCGGAGAGAGTGAGAGCGCCGGAGAGAGTGAGACGCCGGAGGGGGGAGAGAGAGTGAGAGAGTAAAATAGGAGAAAATGAATCGGTAGGAGGAGGGGAATATAATTAGAATTTAGCGACGCTAATACTACCGTCACTAAATTAGTCGCTACTTACGACGTCAGAGCGACGTTTCGCGACGACTAGCTCATGTAATTAATATACGTCGTTATTACGTCGCTTATTTCGTCGCTAGTAGCGACTATTAGCGACGTTTCAGTAAAACGTCACTAATAAACACAATTTAGCGATGTTAATCGAACGTCGCTAAATTTATGTCGCCAATTGAGCAGATTTTAATTAGTAGTGTTTTTGCTTTTCTGCAAATACATGTTAGACGAATAAAACAATATATATTGCAACAAGTATGATAAATTAATGCTCATTAGGATTATGCTAAGTTTAAGTATCAATACTATAGTGATAGCATAAATATTAGTGATATCATAATGTTAAACTTTAAGATAGAAGCTCATATCGCTAATATGTAAAACATAAGCATATATCACCAAAAGGTATAAGTATAAGTAGAAATGTTGTAGTGATTATATGAAGATTAGTGACAATATGAAATGTTAAATTTAATCGATTAACCATATTCACAAACATAATATAATCATTGGGCCAACACGTGGTCTGTGTTCGTCTAAGATTGAGAAATTGCACAATAGTTGGTTTTTGGAAGAGTTTGAAGTATTTTCGATATATATATATATATATATATATATATATATATATATATATATATATATATATATATATATAATTATTCTTCAAATTTAAATTTGATTTTTGAATGAGGATTGGGTTAATCCATGAGAGAATTGGATTAGGATTTGATAGCTAAAATTTTGGAAGATTTTGTTTGGATTTGATTGAGATTCAAAGTCGATTTTTTTCCTACACACGTTGTTCCGCACGCCGGGGTTGGGAGAGATAATGAACAGTGCGGTTTGCGCTGTTCATTCATTTTATTTTTCTAATATATATATATATATATATGTGTGTGTGTGTGTGTGTGTGTGTCCCTTTAGAGAATATTTTGTTTGTCATTTGAAATAGAAATTTTATCATTTCAAATGATAACCAAATTAGTCATAAATTATTAAGGATTTATATTTCATATACCACCAAGCTTGTTTCCATGTGGGCTTGCATGTATGACTGCCACGTGTTCAAATGGTTACTAATTTTGCAAGTATGACTCCAATTATACAACAACACATGGCTCAAGATAGATATCAAAACCTCCATTTGTGTATGAGATAAAAAAAATTTCCTATGACCATAGACATAACTAATAGCAAAACAGTGATTCAGTTGGGTGTGCTAAGTTTCATCAGTACTTTCAACGATATTCAGGCAGTAGGCAAAGGAGAGGAAGAATACTGCATTGACACCGACCAATTTGGCCCAACACATACATAGATCAATCTAGCTCAATAGACATATATGTTATTCCCGGGGCGTAATTTTCGATGGAAAACTGAAAATTATGCAACACTTCAAAGAAGGTGCAAGACAGAGATCCTTGGAGGATTCTGAGAGACAAAAAACTAATGTGTTACTTCGAAGAAGACACAGAAGAATTCGTAGCAGCAGCAGCAACGAACGTCCACTAACTTTTCTGATTAGATCAAAAAAGCTCTCGTTTAGAACGAGTTGCAAGTGGATAATAGAAGAACAGAAGGTTCTGATTAGATTAGAGAAGAAGAAAGCCTGCTGGGGTGAATTATCACCGGCGCTTAAAGTTTGATTCGCCCAACACGAACAGCTTCCAGAAACCAGCAAGTTCGACGGAGAACTTCAGAACACTCTGATCTTTTGACTCCTCGGATGGCACGAACTTTGCTCTCAAAGGACCTCTCTTCTCTGCTCTGAACTTAGAAAATTTCGTAGGGAAATTTTTGATACTTGTGCTCTATACCACGAGAGAGAAGAGAGGGACTTTATATAGGTACGCCCAGTAACTGTTCGGTATACAGAACATTCAGGACATGAAAAAAACTACTCTGAATGTTCTGTAACCGCTTAAATCGTTCACAGACACGATTGAACCAACTAGCGCACAGTACGCGCCAATTAGCGCATAGCACGTGCGAACGGTGCACAGTGCGCACAATTGTGCACCACTGCACAAACTGCGCACAACGTACCAACTGCGCGCCATCTGGCAGTGCCATCAGGCCGTGCCAACTAGTGCGCCACTGGGCCGCACCACTAGGCCACGCCAATTGGTCAGTGCCAGTTGGTCGTGCCATCTGGCTGCACGATTGGGCCACGCGAACGGGCGCGTGATCGGCTGCGCAGAGGCGAGCGCAACGAGCGCAACTTAAGCGCTCTATGTGCCTAGCGATGATGCTGACGTGCTAAGTGCAAAGTGCGCCAAAAAAATGCCACACTACGCCTCATGAGCCTATGAGCCCGAGTCCGAGTCCGAGTCGCTAAGGCCCTACGGGGCTTAGCTCCAATGGATTAAATTCCAAGAGCAAAAAGTATTAATTCTTTACCATAGAGTCTTATCCTTACCTCCTAGTAAAATCACCCACATGGTTCCCTCCATAGGGTCACCACCCCATGTGCACATCTCAACAATATACCAAGTATATATTGAGATACAACTCATGGTGCTTTTCCAATGTGGGACTAAATAACACTAGGCATGTATTAAAAGCAAGCTTTCTCTACATGTTAAACGAAAAGCTCCAAAAATCCTGCACATATCTTAATATATGGATTTGAGTATTCTCCACAGTAACTGTCCTTCATGCATTAGGAGAAATATCACTGACGATTTGAATATTTCCGTATGGGTCAAACAACATACTATAATACAAGAATAGACTAAGCCTTGAATTCTGCACCATAGCTGTAATTCTTTCCACTCACATAATATAGTTATATGTGCTTCTAACTGCACATTAAAGGCTTTGTGCCAGCCTGGTTTCAGTATATAATTTTGGGCATCTACAAGTTTACCCTCAAGAGACAGCCTGCTATCTCTGTCCATACACTATAGGTGAGTTCTTTATTAAAGAGAAATGGCATGAAGCCTTGCGCTTCCCTTGCGGTGCTATGCTGCTATGACGTGGCCTAAAGCCGAGGTATTACCCCTACCCGGGAACCTCATCGTAGTGGCATACTACAGTAGCATGAGGTCACAAGCCTCTTTGTAGTGCCAGACTACCCAGCATGAAGCCTTAGGCTCCCTTACGGTGTTACACCGCAACGATGTGGCTTACAAGGCCGAGGCTTTACCCCTATTCGGGTACCTCATCGTGGTGTCATGCCACTGTAACATGGGAACATCCTCCCCTTTGTAGTGCTGTCTACCTCCTCTTTAATTTTATCATACAGCATTAGGCTAGCTGCCTATTTGCGGTGCTACGCCACTGTGACTTAGCTCGCAAAGCTGAGGCATTACCCCTATCCGGAAACCTCATGGTGGAGTCACCCCATTGTAGTATGGAGTTACACTCCTTGTAGTACTGCTCTACCATGCTTCCTGTAAAGCACACCAGGCATTCACCCTGCCTGAGAACTCATTAAGTCGTTTAAGCCATCCTCATCACAGGATCCGTTTTCCGCAGAAAACGTATAGTAGGCAACAGTGGTTGTAGGTCCGTAACATTTCCATGCCACAGAGGACATGTACCCATTGTTCCTGATATTTTTCCAATTAATGGTCCTCCCTTGAATCAAAATCTAGATGCCTAGTAGATTTCTCTTTGAACTAATAGCATAAACTTTATGGTAGGATTACAATAACATAATATCAGAATGCCTTCAAGCCCATTTTACGTGCTGTGTCATCGACTAGTTGGCGCTTGAGGCCCTTGGTGAATGGATTCACCAGGTTCTCCAGACTCTGAACATCAATTACAATAATAACACCTCTCTTGATGAGATCGTGTACTGCCCTGTGCTTTAACCGAATAATCCTCTTTTTTCGTTGAAGAGGTCATTTGATGCCACCACCGTAGTCGTCTGGTTATCGCAGTATATCAGAATCGTCGGTATTTGTGCCCCAACCACTAGAAGATCATATATGAGCTTCCGAAACCATTCTACTTCTACTGCTACGGTATCAAGTGCAAAGAACTCAGATTCCACGGAGGAACGAGAGAGCATAGTCTGTTTCTTCGACTTCCACGATATATCTGCTCTACTTATTATGAAAATGAATCCACCTGTGGACCTCTCGCTCTCCAACTTTGAGCACCAGCTGGCATCACTGACGCCTTCTACTACCGGCGGATCTCCGCTGTAGTACAATGCATATGTGTCACGACCCGCACCCGTTTTTCGGACGCGAGTTCGTGAGCAAGCCAGCTACGTATCGAGCGAACTCCAGCCTGACTCGACTACGTATAAGCTGTCAAGGTCATGGGTATCATGTCTAATCTATACTGTATCTCAATCCACATGAATCATATAAACAAGAATGAACAAGTATGGGTCATGGTCTGCAGCCCATTAGCATATTGTTCGATTAGACTCTAAGAATGATATGAGTCTATAAAATAAGCAAAAAATATCATGGTACTGAATATAAAGCACGAGAGGATAATAAATACAATAATGATACCTGAATCCCGCAAACGTATCATCACATCTGCTATCCAGAACTACTAGCTAACTCCATGCAATCGCTAAACCTGAAGACATCATCAGGTCCTCAGAGGACTAGCAAGATACATAAAACATGCCACTATGACAGTAAAGAATATGCATAAAGGGAATAACAGAAATATGACACTGTACTTCTAAACAAATACATGACGACGCAACATCAAGGACAATGATCAACACTTGGGCTAATAGACAGAGTACCATGACAATCGTAGCTCATCCGAAACTAACGACCAACAGAATAATCACAATCGCATCTCCTCCGAGAATAACGACCAACAGAATATCACAACCGTAGCACGAAACTAATGACCAACAGAATAATCAATACAACCGAAGCTCATCTGAACTACCGGCCAACAGAATACTATCATATAGCCCGCATGCCTAGTAACTGTCCTCTATGTCACAAGGAACTATACAGGTGTCCAGTCAAGTCGAATGAAGTCAAGTACAACTAACAGGTCAAGACATATCAAGTGAATGTGACTCGCGACAAGGCAACACTATCAGGACCTATACATGAATTAGAGTGATATACAGAAGGAAAGAAATAACGTATGTGCACATAAAGTTAGAAAAATAGTAATAGCACGAACAAGAGAAGCAAGAACCAAATATGACAGAAAAGAAACAATAATATAGAAAATGCATAAAATACTGTATAGTGGGCAAGGTATACTTGCCTGGGGCAGCGCGAAGAACCAATAAGATACCGTCAACTGGTACGCCATAAAGTCAAAATCCACAATTGTATCCGAAAGCTGAAATAAACGTTACCAACAATCTCAGAATAGTCAAATTAGCTAGGATTGCCTGTCCTTAAGTCAAATTCTGGACACAGGAGCAAAACGGTAATTTTGGACAAAAACTATGTCCGCCGTTGGAACCCGCTTTGCACCGAAAAGCGTGTCAGAGTCAAAGGTCTCTAAATTCGTCAAACTATATGTCTACGGATCCAGTTTTTCGATACGAACCCAACCATATGTCCAAAGTTGGATTCCGGCGGACCGTGCACAAAATTGCCCGTTGAGTGGGACCGTGGGGCCCGCAAAACGACGTACGATTCAACTGTATCAGAATTGGACCAAACTTGGCATGCAGGACCAGAAAAACGATACGGTCCTGTTGGTGCAAGTTTTATCTCGATCTGACGAACGTGCACAAAGTAATTAAGAAATTTGTAAAGTGTATGATACGGTGAATTTTGACGGATACGCATCAAATTCGTCGCGCACACGCGACCAATTTGAATTCTGCCAAAGCCCACACGACCACGAAGCCGTTATACAGCTTTTGATGCCTTCGGTCCGCGACCACGTCGCCCGAAATGACGGGACGCACGATGTATCGAGGGTTTTCGTGATTTCGGAAAACAGGTTTTTGTCAAAGTTTGGGATCCGATTTCTAGGCGTGTGGTTGATGTAATCGGGTTCTGTAAATTGGGTTGTAGGGCCCTATAGGTTGTCTAGGACTTCCTTCAGGTAGATTTTTAGGTTCGTCCATCTGTCGTCCCAGAAACGACTTCCAAAAAGGGTTCTACGAACAGTTTTACTGTTCAGTTATACGTAGTTTTTCTTGGACTTTCACGAATTTTCACAATCAATCTAGAGCAACCTAGATCAATCTACCTGTACGGTGTTATAGTTGGTTAGCTAGGCTATCATTAGAAATTTACGGTTCGAAGAACGATTTAGTAACTAGGGAGAAAACTCGGGACGAACAGGAGTACCTGGCGTCGCTGTTACTGCTGTTGTGCTCTGTTCCTAGCGCTTGCGCGTGCGTTTTCGGCGAATGCCGCCGTCGAGCTCCGACGTGCAGGCGTCGGTGGCGGTCGTCCGGTGTCAGGGGAGACCCTGGGTGGTCGTGGGTGGCAGGGAAGGGCGGCGGACTTAGGGTTTCGTCGTTTAGAACTGCTCGATCTCCTATATATTCGTCGAGTATATACACTATAGGCTCGGTTAGCTGCTGGGAACAGGAGACTTGCTGGGCCAGGCCGGGCCGAGTGGGTCCATGGGCTCGGCTACTTGTCTTCACATGAGGGAATTGGTTGGGCTTGGGGGGAAAGGCCTAGGCCTGTTTTGTTTTCATTAATTCTTTTTTTATTTCCTTTTTATTTATATAACTAATACTTATATATATATATATATATATATATATATATATATATTTTTTTTTTTTTATATATATATATATATATTTTTTATATTATATATATATATATATATATATATATATATATATATATATATATATATATAAAAATACACATATACACATGCATATCTATATACAAATATATATTTATATATATACACATGCACATAATTACTTATATATATCTTATTTCTTATTTCTATTTCCTATTTCTATTTCTATTTCTATATCTATATACATATATAAATCTCTAAGTACAAGTATACATATATATATATATATATATATATATATATATATATATATATATATATATATATATTATATATATGTATATACACACACATACTCTATTATATATATTTATATATACGTACAAATACACACATATATTTGATATAAAATAATATAACCAATAAAGTAATAATATCAAATAACAATTCCAATAAAAATAATAATAATAAAATAACAAAATTTAATATTCCAAAAATAGGCATTGCATCTACTTGAAATATGTCTACATGGAATTTTTGTGTACACCGGATGCCTACATGGGCTTGGGCTCAGTTCGGATCCAGTCCGAGCCAAAAATGGTATAACTGGTCACTCTACGTCAAATAATATTTAATAATAAATAATTAACTATTTATAATGGTCATGTCACAACTTGGCCTGGTTTTCCTAGTTAGGACGTCACTATGGCTCGGCCTTCCCTACCAAGGCTAATACACTGGTCAAGGCACACCACTGCACTATCCGTGCCATGATTCTTAGTCGTCTTGTATTCCAATTCTTAACCGTGGCTAAGGTCTTCTACCGTAATAATTATCTAATAATTATTTATAAAAATCATAAAATCCCCATTTAAATCAAATAAATAAAATAAAAATATTTTCAAAATTTTTTTTTCGGAAAGGGGAGCTACAATATGTCTGAGTCTTCTTGAGATATCTCATTACCCGTTTCATAGCTTTCCAGTGCTCAATGCCTGGGTTGCTCGTGAAACGACTCAGCATTCCTATGGCAAAAGCTATGTCAGGCCTTGTGGCAATAGTAGCATACATCAAACTTTCGATGATGCTTACATACTCCAGCTGCCTGACGCTTTCCCTCAAATTAGGCTTCATCTTCAGATCACACCTGTAAGGCATATCGATCCCTGGAAGATCATGATACCCATAGCGTGTGATCATCTTCTCAATATAATAAGACTGTGACAGCGCCAGTCCAGTGTCTGTCCGGATGATCTTGATCCCTAAGATCACATCAGATGCTCCCAAGTCCTTCATATTGAACTTAGTCGAGATGAACTTCTTTGTCTCTATGACACATCCCATATCCGTACCTAGGATCAGCATGTCGTCCACGTACAGACAAACGATTACATCTCTTCCATCAGCAAACTTTGTGTAAACACACTTGTCCATCTCGCTGACCATGTAGCCATTTGACCTTATAACTTTGTCAAACTTTTCATGCCACATCTTGGGAGCCTATTTAAGATCGTACAAGGATTTCACAAACTTGCAGACTTTATCTTCAAGACCCTTGATGACAATTCTCTCTAGCTGTTGCATATAAATCTCTTCGGTCAGGTCGCTATTTAGAAAAGTCGTTTTTACATCCATCTGATGTATCACCAACTTATGTATTGCTGCGAGAGCAATCAACATTCTGATGGTGGTCATCCGGACTACTGGAGCATACGTGTCAAAGTAGTCGATCCCCTGCTTTTGAGAAAATCCCTTGGCTACTAGCCTAGCCTTGAATTGTCAATAGTTCCATCTGCTTTCATCTTCTTCTTGAAGATTTATTTTCATCCGATGAGTTTTGCTCTTTCAGGAAGATCAACCAACACCCAAGTGTTATTTGAGGTGATTGAATCAATTTCATTATCTATCGCCTCCCTCTAAAAAATAGCATCTCTGGTCTTCATCGTCTCATTGTAGGTAAGCGGATCTGCTTCCACATGATAGGTGACAAAGTCATTTTCAAAGTCCTTCGGCCTCCTCACTCGCTTAGTTGACGGCTCAGCAAGCTCTGGTTCAACAGTTATTTCAACAGTTATTTCAACAGTAACTTTTTCTTGGACTACATTCTCATTGGAAGCTTCAGTTTCCTGTGCACCCTCATTATTCTCCGAAATATCCGCAAGAACAATATTCTTGTGCCTTGCAAACTTGTCTTCAAAATATTCTGCGTCGCGAGATTCAATGATATGATTTGATTCAATATCAAGAAATCTTCAAGCATCACTCTTCTCGTCATAACCCAAGAAGATTGTCTTCATAGTCCTTATCGCGAGCTTCTGAATCTGCAGTTCTGGAAGCTTCACATATGCCAGACACCCCCACACTCGAATGGCATTCAAGTTAGGTCTGACTTTAAACCAAAGTTCATGAAGAGTAATGTCTGAAGTTGCATGAGGCACCCTATTTAGAATAAAAGTGGTCATCAATGCAGCTTCTGTAATACATGTGGTTCGTATTATGTATCTCGATATACGGGTACGTATTTTGACTCGTATTGTATGTCCCCCTGTTTGATTTATTTTGGCATTTTATTGATTGGTCTATCTTGGTTCGGTTCGGTTTGTTTGGCTTGGTTCGGTTTTGTTGTGAACCCACCCCACCTACCACCACCCTCATTATTTGTATCCCACCAAACCTTTCTCTCTCCTCATTAAAATTTTCTTCTTTCCTTCTATTACTTCTCCACCAACCTGAGAGAGAGAAGATGTAGGCAAGTGCATCTTGCTTCATGGAGGAAGTCCATTTTTATTGTTCCGTTGTCTTCCTCATGTGTTTCTAACCCACTTTAGTACTTAGCATTTTTCATTTCTGTGGTTAATTTTTTGTAGATCTAGCTTTGTGGTATTTTTGGTTTTTATGAGTTTTGATCTATCAAACCTGCATATTTTGCTATTTGATGGTTCCATATTGTAGAGAATTCTATTTTGTCCAAATTTGACCTACGGGAGTCTGGGTTTGGGTTCCTATTGTTGTTTGGGGGAGCATGGAGGCTATGGTATTTTCCATGGACATGTTCTCTATAGGAGCCATTAATTACACTCTTGGCCGCATGCAACATTTTGTGCTGAGCCGCATGGCCATTTAATTGAATTGGCCGCATGGCCGATCACTTGCTTGGCCGTATGGCATTTGCTGTTTGCATGGCCATTAAATAATTGTTTGGCCGCATACACATTTTAGTGTTAGCCGCATATGCACTGTGCTTGTATTTAATTTTATTTGTTGGCCGCTAGGACATAATGTCCTTGCATGGCAATGCAATTTATTGCATGCAACAGTGGTTGGCCGCATAAGGCCATTGGCTATTGTTTGGCCGCATAAGGAAACAATTCCTGGCCGCATAGGCCAATGCTAATATCTTGGCCGCATGGCTCAGCAATTGGCTGGCCGTATATGGCCCTTAGATATTGCATGGCCTTTTATTTAATTATATGCATTAACTAATTACATGGCCCCTTCTTTTATTTTGTATGCATTAGCATGCAGTAGCATGCATGTATTAGCATTAATGGCCGCATGAAATTCCTTGTAGCCGCATGCATGTATATTAAGCTTTGGCCGCATGTGGCCATAGCTTTGTAGTCGCATGCATTTTTCTTGCATAAGCACTTGCTTGTATGGCCTTAGCAATTTAGTTGGCCGTATGCATATGGCCTTAGCAATTTAGTTGGCCGCATGCAAGCTGATGGCCAATGCATTATTAATTGCTTACATTATATTTGTGGCCGCATGCTTGCATGTATGGCTAATGCCATGTTATATTTAAATGTATGAATGCAAGCTGATGCTTGCATGCTCTTATATTAATCTTGGCCGTATGTAATTTATATTTGGCCGCATATAGTTGGCTGCTATTCATTTAATAATTAGCTTTGGCATTGCATTTGCATGCATTTTTTTATGTTCTGGCCGCATAAGCATTTTGCTTGCATGTGGCTCAATGCGTAGTTGGCCACATATGGCCTATTATATATTGGCCGCATGGCCATTAGCAGTTGCCTTGGCCGCATGGCCACTATTTATTTATTGTTGGCCGCATGGCCTTAGTAATATATTATGGCCACATGGCCTTAGCTTTAATTGCGTAGTATTTTCCTGAGCCGTATGAGTTCTCCAAGGCCCTTGCTCCTGCTAATATTTAATTACCACTTGTATGCTTGTGCCATTAATTTTAATATGTTCTCTGACACGATGGTGACCCGTTGTGGTACACTTTTGACAAACGACATGACATGATAGTGGCCCGTCGTGGCGCACTCATGACAAGTAAACTTGACATGATAAACTTGACATGATAAACGTGACTTGATAGTGGCCCGACGTGGCGCACCCTTGATAGTGAACATGACATGATATATATATCTCGAAGGCTGTTGCGACGGCTAACATGACATGACAAGAATGAATGACCTGGACACCATGGACGATTGTGCTTGTACAAATGAACCAGTATTGTCTTACATCATGTCTAGGATAGGGACCCCTGAGTACCACGGTTAGGGGTACCTACTGAATTGACTAAGGCTAATTACTAGAATAATCCAGTAGTCATGAGAGATTTCCCCAGTTACAGGCGATCCCGTAATCCCGGCCACCATTGTTGGACTTGTAGCCTGCCGTCGAGTAGGACACATTTCCAGCCCACTGTCATGTGGGGCACTTCATGAAACAAGTTCTATGCACACTGTCATGTGTTGCACACCAAGCCACCTAACAATTCTTGATAACTGCTTAATGAATCCAAGTCGCCTGGATAACCTGGATTAGCTGCAGGGCTTGTGGCTGGAGGAACATCTCATTACATCTTGCTAGTAACTAGGCTTGTGATAACCCTAGTTAGTCAAAGTATCAAGCCGTACTTATTGCTTGGCCATGATTGTTGGATGAGGCATAACCAGTCTAGTCTTGTCTTGATCCTGTATAAGATTGTTACCTGACTTGTTTTCTTATGTTATCTTGTCGATAAATAGTGGAAAACCAAGTTTCGTTCAGATGAAGGGTTACAACCCCGGTCCTTGTTTGGTTTACGGGTTGTAACTTGGTTATCTGAATAGTTCCATGGTTATCTTATCGTATATCATCCTGATAGTTTTCCATATTTCCAGTTCTTACTATTTATTATATTCTGTGCTAATTGCTGGTTTTAGTTCCTAAGTGAAGCCTCCTTTGTGGCACTTGCTCTTTCTGGGGTCTGACCCAGCTGGTTTTGTATGGCCAGATTCCGGAGCAGCTCCAGAGGATCTACCGATTTTCCAGCCAGATGGTGACCACTAGACGGAATCCTGGCAACGAGTGGGTTTATTTTGGCTCTCCCACTCTATTGTAAAAATATTCTTTTGAGGCGTTTAGCCGACGAACACGTGTTCGCTCGATTGCACTTTATTACTGTCTACCTACGGGCTGTAACATGATTGACGAATTCTAGGGTTGATCATGTATGACCGAAACTCTTGCTAGTCATTACATTTTGTAATGACTAGCTTCATGATCAGCTGAATATGTAATGTTTGGGATGCCTTAATATTGTATATTTGGTGATCTTACATCTTGTAACTTTACTTGTTTGCTTGTGATTGAGACACTAGGCTTGTTCATGACCCTAAAAGACTGTTGGCTTGTAGATAAACCCTCATATATCTAGACAGCCGTGACCTTATAGTGGGGTGGATTCTATTCCATTATACGTAGCTGGCTATGTTCACCCCCGCTCTCCAGTATTTTGGTTCTGGGGCGTGACAGCTTCTCTCCAGTAGCATTTTGGAAGACCCATAGTCAACAACATTGAGTTTATCATTTCTGTCAACGTTCTGTTCTTCCTCTCTGCTACTCCGTTTGATTGAGGAGAATATGGAGTAGTAGTCACATTAAAAATTTTATGTTCTTTGTAGAATAATACGAATTCATAAGATCGGTACTCTCATCCTCGATCACTTCTTATTCTCTTGAGTTGTTGTCCAGTCTATCGTTCAGCCTCGGCCCTGAATTCTTTGAACTTCTCGAATGCTTCGTCTTTGACCTTCAGCAGGTAGACGAACGCGTACTTTAAGAAGTCATCGATGAAGGTTATGAAATACTTCATCCCGACCTTTGTAGAGAACTATTTGAAGTCACAGATACCGGAGTGTACCAACTCCAGAAGATCTGTGCTTCGATTAACCTGAGAAAAGGGTTTCCTTGTTTTATTCTGAGCACAAACTTCACATTTCTCTACCTTACCCCCATAATTGGAGATAAGTCATAGACTAGACATTTTGTTTATTCTTTTATAATGAACATGTCCTAGTCTATTATGCCACAACTCAAGAGTATAAGCAGAATGAGTGATTGCATTAACAACATTGGACTGATCTACAAGCTAAATTTTGAACAATCCTTTGGTATAAAAAGCTTTTCCGAAGTATATTCCCTTTATGGACATCACCATCTGCCAGCATTAATGTCCATTCTTAGGCCTACATTACAGAGTAGGCCTCCAGAGATCAGGTTCTTTGCGATAGCAGGTACATGCTTCACACCTTGAAGCGTCAGAGACTTCCGAGAAGTCAGCTTCAAGACCACTGTCCCGATCCTTTGTACTTCAGCTTGTGTCTGGTTCGCCACCATAACAACTTCAGAAGTTGGTGTGTACATGGTGAACCATTCCTTGCTTGAGCAGACATGACAGGTGGCACCAGTATCTACCCACCAGTCAGAGTCAGCCCCCACCGCAGTGACCTGAGCAATCATCGCAACAACTTCAGTGATCCTAGAAACCTTACTAGGCTCACCTTGCTCTGATTGCTTGGGCTTGGATTTGCATTCACTCTTGAAGTGGCCCTTCTTGCCACAATGGAAACAAGGTATCTAGGATTTTGCCTTCTGTTGCTTGAAGGAAGTCCCCTTCACTTTCAGATTATTGGGGTCTTTCTTCTTGTTGTGGGAAGCCACCTACTTTTCCTTAGATTCCTTGGTGTGAACCAAATTGGCATTAGCCATTTGTTTGGACAGTGCGTCCACCTTCAGTTGAGCCCTCATTTGGTCCACAACATAGATTTTTTGCAGGAGATCTTTGAGACTGATCTCCAACTTCTTCCTATGCATGTTTGCATAGAACTTGCTCCACCCAGCGGGGAGCTTTGAGACGATCCTTCCAACAACAAACTTGTAGGTAAGGGGCATCGCCTCATCTTCCAACTTCTGTCGCAGCTTCAGGAACTCCTTCACCTGCGGCAGTAAACTCCCTAAAATTTTCTACTTTTATTTATCTTTATTAAATAGAAATAATTGGTATATTTTTTTTAAGAAATAATTTATTTCCTAGAAGTGGTGAAATTATATTTTAGCCATATAAAGTGAGTAAAAATTGTATCTTATTTTTATTTGATATTATGTGTGGATTATTTTATACAAAATAATTCTTTATTATAGGTTACAAATACTTTAGAAATTACTATTTTTTTTAAATTTCTAAAATATATTTCTTTAGGAGCTTATTAAGTATTTAAAGGATTTGTTAAATTTTAGAAATAGTGGTATATATATATATATATCATGGACTTTTATTTTTATTACTTTTTATATATTGAGAATTTATAAATTGTTTTAGAAAGTTGTTTAGAATTTAGGAGTTTTAATAGGAATTTTATTGGGTTATTCTTAAAGTATATATGTGTGTGTATATCTGTATATACATATATTACATACATACATATATATATATATATATATATATATATATATTTTCAATTAGGTCAGGAAAAAAATTTCAATTTATCGCGAGATATTCAATATCTCGCGATAAGCACTTACAGGCAAAACCCGACAGCAGCAATTCAAGCCGCAGAAGAATCCGAAGGCTTGGGGCGACCCAAAAACCTTCAAATCTCGATCAATTTAGAACAAATCTTTTCCTATAGGACTCTTACCTTATTCTCCACAAGATTACATCGAATCCAATTCAAAATTTAATTGGAATTGATCCAATTTTGGAGTTAAACATTCGATATAACCTGCGTATTCTCGAAAAAAGAAGAAGAAACTTCTTCGATCTCGAACCTGGAGAGCTAATCTCTGACCCAGAGCCTCCGAGCAGCACCCTAAACCCTAGGCGCACAGTCCCAGACGACTGCACCACCTGATCGTCACGTACGTCATCGTCGATCACCTGAAATCCGCGTCGAACAGAGGAAACTCTGTTTTCGTTCAGCCGCAAGGTACCCCTCTTCACCAACTCGATTCTTCACGTACAATTCATATTTTTCGATGTTGTGAGTTGCCGTAGATAGCCCACATGAACCCGTAGATGACCCAACAGTTGGTTTTCTTTATTGTCGAACTATTGCGTCGAAAATCCGATGCAAATATTTCGAAAAAACTAATTTCTATAACAGTATACAGAGATTCATGTACCCCTATTTAGAGACTTTTTCCCGTCAACCTAGTACGATTATTCCAGAAATAATTAGATAGTGAAATAGACCACCTGTAGCACTACGAGTCCTTTCTTTTAGTTTAAATTTTTGTTCATTCTATGCCATGAATTTCGAACCCAAAGTTTAGGGAAAACAGTTTGTAAAACTATAAATTTTAGAAAAAAATTTCCGATACGGTGTGCGCCCCGACAAACCGGACGATGTGGTCGTGCACTATACACATCGAAAGGTGCATATGGATGTTACCGACGTGTGGGAACTGACGGGACTCAATTTCGTTGTGTGTGCGCGACGAAATCAGTACGTATCCGTCGAGATACCCCGGTATCGACGTTTTACAAACTTGACCATAACTTCGTGCACGTTCGTCGGATCGATGCAAAACTTGCGCCATCGGGACCGTATCGATTTTTTGGTAATGTATGCCAAGTTTGGTCCGACTCTGAGAGGGTTGATCGGAACGTCAAATTTGTGAGCCCGCAACCCGCTCTAACGGGCAAATTTGTGCACGGTCCGCCGGAATCCAACTTTGGACATACGATTGGGTCTGTCTCCTCAAACCGGATCCGTAGACATATAGTTTGACGACTTTAGAGACCATAGATTCTGGCACGCATTTCGGTACAAAACGAATCCAACGGCGAACATCGTTTTGACCCAAAATTACTATTTTGCCCCTGTTCCAGAATTGAACCTTTGGACAGGCGTTTCCTAGGTATTTCTTTTATGCCAAATCTGTTCTTGATGTTTATTTTAGCATCCGAGGTCGTTCGTAAAAGTTGGCTTTCAGTGCTTCCATATTCTGACGATTTGAGTCATCAGGCGTCGCCATTCTACACACTACCCCCAGGCAAGATACCTTACCACCGGCTATTTATTTATTTTAGCTCATATTTCATACATTATTCATTATTTTCTTTATACAAAATAAACTGTGATACATGGCATAACTTGTTAGAACTTACTGTTCACACTACCAAAATAAGTCATATCAGTGACGAGTTTAGCGACGCTTAATAAAAACATCGCTATTATTTGGCAATTTAGCGACGTATAATTTTTACGTCGCTGGACGTCACTACTACCGACGTTCAGCGACGTATTGCAACTAATTTTTTTATAACAAAATTTTATGTCGCCCAAACGTCGCTATTGTTTTACTATTAGCGACGTTTTTGCGACACTAGAATACGATGTCGCTATATTTTAGAATATAGCGACGTTCAGCGATGTCTTTATCTGACGTCGGTAAATCTTTTCCATTAACCCGATCGGGTTTTCCTTTCCCCCCATTCTCATACAAAAATTTCCCAAAAAAATTGTTTTCCCCCATTCTACGCCGTCGCCCAGCCTCCTCCTCCACCGCCTCTTCGAGCTCCTCCTCCCCCTCCACAGCTCCTCCTCCTCCACCGACCTCCTCCTCCTACTCCTCTTCTGCCGACCGGCCTCCTCCTCCTTCTCCTTGTTGCTGCGTGCTCCTCCTCCTCTCCGAGCTCCTCCACCGACCCCTCCTCCTCTTCCACCGCGAGCTCCTCCTCCTCCTCCTCTTCCTCCTACTCGGCCATCCCAAGATCCCCTCCTCCTCCAACCGAGCTCCTCCACCGAGTTCCTCCTCCTCCTCCAACCGCCTACACGCGCCGCGGAGCTCCTCCACCGCGAGCTCCTTCTCCTCCTCCTCTCGGCCACCCCCTTCCTCTATCAGCCCCAAAGCTCAGGTAAACCCTAACCCGATATCTCTAGTAGCATTTGACATGGACACGACACAGACACGAATACGACACGAACATATATAATATATGTGCTAATTCTCTTTGAGCAGTTATGTCATTTTGTAACATATATAATATAGGCTAGTTAGGGACTGGTTTAGGGGTGCTATGGGGTGGTTTGTGACAGCAAATAGCTGAGTTATAGGGACTGAAATAGGACAGGTTTAAGGAGCCTATTAAGGACTGTTATGGGACAGTCTATGGGCTGTCATGAAGGCTGAATATAGGACAGGTTTAGGGGTTATATGGACTGCTATGGGGTAGCTAAGGACAGGTATTATGGACTGGTTTTGGAGTGCTTATAGGCTGCTAAATAGGGGACTAGTTGGCTGTCAACCTTGGACTGGAATGGGGGTGTTAAATGTGTTGATAAGGCTGATATGGTTGATCTCCTGCCCCCCTCACTGCTATTAAATAGCAGTAAGTTGCTACTACTGCTGCTACTAAATAACAGTCCCCTTTGGGGACTGTTGAGTCTCCAGAGATCAGTCCCCTGGGTAGGGACTGATATACTCCAATGCTGCTGTTCACAGCAGTGAAGTCCCCCCCCCCATTTTCACTCCATCAGTCACTCCCTCTAATCCCTCACTCTCTCTAACTCTATATATACACACACTACACAAAACCAAAACCCCACACTCTCAATCTTCCCTCTCTAACAAATACACATACACTCACAATATCAACCAATTTCAACTCTAATTCACCACCCCATTGGCCGAACTCTCACCAACATAAACACAAATGTAAACACACATAATATCACATATATATACATATATATAAGCCACAAATATATATATATATATATATATAGAGAGAGAGAATAACATATATAACCATTGATATATATACAAATATATATATATATATATATATATATAGAGAGAGAGAGAGAGAGAGAGAATAACATATATATAACCATTGATATATATATACATATATACATATAGTTAAATAATATGATACAATATGATACATAGAAAAACACATCTCTAAACCAATAAAAATCTGGGATTTAATATCTAAATAACATTTAAACAATATATATATTAAATCTATTGGGATGGATGTAATCACTTTTCCCCCTAATTTCCCTTCCATTGGGAATCATTTTCCTTTCCTCCTCAATTTCTTTGGCATCCAAACATAGGAAAGTAATCACTTTCCTTTTCCAATATACATGATTAGAAATGATATCCCAAATTGAGGATACCTGAATATTTTAGTTAACCATAGTGAATATATATCTGAAATTCTTAAGAAAGAACATACATACTAAGACGGAGATGAATTGAACTAGAAAGAAAACAAATTGTTTTTTTAGAGAAAACTAAATTGAGAGAAACATGTATTTAAGTACTGTTCCCAACTTGAGATTTTGGAAACACTTGAAAAGGATTTCCCTTTTGAAAGTCTCATATGTAGTTATGTTTCTCTAAGAGAAGAGCCTTGTCCAACTTTGTACTAATTCTTTCTAAATCGAGTTAGTTATCCTTCTTCCTTCATGATTAAAGTTCGGTCATCATAGTCATGATTATGGATATCCGATATCTTAACCAAAGTGAAATATATCTGAAACGTTAATAACATACATCTTATGAATTAAGCAAGGAAGTAAACAAACACAAATGATCCGAGAAATTGTATACGAGCACATTGGACTTGGACACGAGCACATTGGACTTGGACACGATACAATAGACTTGGACTATTAATCTAACATATACTTCATAGGAATGGTCAATATCACCGATTTCGATATCGATACTCATAGGAATGGTATGTTACCGATTTCGATATCGATGCTCATAGGAATGGTCTGATACCGATTTTGATATCGATACTCATAGGAATGGTCGATATGACCGATTTCAACATCGATACTCATAGGAATGGTGTGATGCTGATTTCGATATCGATACTCATAGGAATGGTCTGATACCGATTTTAATATCGATACTCATAGGAATGGTGTGATACCAATTTCGATATCGATAATAATAGAAATATCCTCAAATGGTCCCCTACAGTAGACAGTAAGGGCATTTCAAGTATATATTTCCTTACTTTATTGGTGTGATACCGATTTCGATATTGATACTAATAGGAATATCCTCAAATGCTATTACTTTTACAAGTGTTTCAACGATGTGCTTGTATCTATCTTACATAATTATCCTCAAATGGATATGGAGCTGAATTACTATCTGCGGAATCGTTCGTGGATGTATAACTGTCATCCTGATGACATGTACGATGTGCGGGATGAATTCATAGAGGGTGTACACCAGTTCCTGTAGTTTGCCAAGGCGTTCCCTCAGTACATGGACGGTACCAAAATTAAGTGTCCGTGTGTGAGATGTCGCAACTTGAAATATCATCCAGAAGTGGATGTCACGTATCATTTATACTCGAAGGGTTTCACGCCAAATTACTATCAGTGGAGCGAGCACGGAGAACTTGTGTCTTTAGCATCGGAGTACGAGCCTATTGTGGATGTCTACAATAACGCTCCTTACGACGATGGGTTGGTGAACATGGTTTTTGATGTGGCCGGGCCTAGTTTCGATCCTGATGAACATGACGCACCTGAGGAGGCACCGAACCCCGATGTTGCACAGTTCATGGAGTTGCTGGAGAATGCAAGGACTCCATTATATCCTGGTTGTGAGGATCATTTACCGTTGGAGGTGGTTACAAGATTGTTGAGCATCAAGTCCGATTTTAATATGTCGCAAGATGCTACAACCGTCTTATGGAGTTGCTTATAGAAATATTGCCTAAGGGTGCGAAGTTGCCTAAAGACTTCTACCGGTCTAAGAGGATGGTTAGATCGCTCTGGATGGGATACGAAAAAATCGATGCCTGTCGCAACGGGTGCATGTTGTACTACAAAGACGACAAGGATGAAGACGCCTGCAGATTTTATGGTGTCGATCGCTACAAGGCATGTGGTAGAGGAAAGTTTGTCGGTTCCAGGAAGCCTACCTCTTTGATGCACTACTTGTCGTTGACGCCACGGTTGCAGCGGTTGTTTATGGTGAAGGAAACTACAGAAAACATGAGTTGGCATAAGCGGGAACATACCGAAGGAGTGTTGGATCACCCATCTGATGGAGAAGCATGGAAGCACTTTGATCGAGAGTATCCAGATTTTGCTTCTGATCTGCGTAATGTCAGATTGGGTCTCTGCTCCGACGGTTTTACCCCATTCGGACTTTCGGGATCCCAGTATTCGTGTTGGCCTGTGATCGTCACCCCGTACAATCTACCGCCTTGGATGTACATGATGACTCCGTATATGTTCCTCACCGTTATTATCCCAGGTCCGAACAATTCGAAAAGGAACATCGATGTGTATTTACAGCCATTGATTGATGAGTTGAATCATCTATGGGAAGTAGGTTCCAACACGTACGATGTATCCAGAAAATAAAATTTCCAGATGCGGGCAGCACTTATGTGGACCATCAACGACTTTTCGGCCTATGGAATGTTATCTGGATGGAGCACGCATGGTCGTCTTTCATGTCCGTATTGCATGGACAGCACTAAGGCTTTCTGTTTGAAACACGGAGGCAAACCGTGCTTCTTCGATTGTCATCGACAATTCCTGCCGAAGGATCATCCGTACCGGAGGAACATAAATGCTTTTCGTGCTGGCATTGTGGAGAAGGCTAATCCCCTGCCAAGGTGGCCCGGATACACGATATGGGAAGAGGTAAAAGATTGACCAAGAGCTATTGAGCATCCTGCTACGGGCTACAAGTGTGACGGATTTGGTCGCACTCATAACTAGACGAAGAGGAGTATATTCTGAGATCTTCCATATTGGAGCACCAATCTGATTAGAAATAACCTTGATGTCATGCATATCGAGAAGAATATGTTTGACAACATAATTAATACTGTAATGGACGTAAAGGGGAAGACGAAAGACAATCCAAAGGCTAGATTGGACTTAGAAGAAATATATAGACGTCCTGCATTACATTTGATAGAAGACGGGAATGGAAAGTTGAAGCAGCCTAAGGCAATTTTTTCACTGGAGAAGGAGGATAAAGTGAGGCTTTGTAGGTGGATTCAAGGTCTGAAATTTCCAGATGGGTATGTTTCGAACTTGAGAAGATGCGTCAACCTCAAGGAGAACAAACTGACAGGTATGAAGAGCCATGATTGTCACGTATTCATAGAGCGGTTAATTCCGATTGCATTTCGAGAATTCTTACCGCAAGCAGTTTGGGATCCATTGACGGAGCTTAGCATATTCTTCAGGGACCTTTGTTCTAAGAAATTGCTCGTTGATCGTCTAGAAAAGCAAGAGAAGGACATTGCGGTAACACTGTGCAAGCTAGAGAGGGTGTTCCCTCCGGAATTCTTCGAATCTATGGAGCATTTATCGATTCATCTTTCCTATAAGGTACGTGTTGGTGGACCCGTCGAATATCGATGGATGTACCCGTTCGAGCGACATTTACATCACCTAAAAAAAAAGGTAAAAAATAAGGCTCGGGTTGAGGGTTTTATTTGTGAAGCCTATATTCTCGAGGAGATTACAAATTTCTGCTCCTCCTATTTCAAACCTCATGTTGCTACGAACAGAATGAGGGCTCCGAGAAACGACGACGGATATCAAGAATTTAATGACGGAATACTGAAAGTATTCAATGCGTCCGGAAAGCCTTCGGAGAAAATGAAGAAGAGATATTTGAATGACGAAGAGCTAAGGGCTGCTCAGTTGTATGTATTACTCAATTGCGACGAGGATGAAGTGGAGAAGCTAGAGGGGTAAGTAACTCAGGATGATGAGTTTACGTCATCTCAATGTAATAGTATAAGCTAATATTATTGTACTAATCGGCGGTTGCTTCGTTGTTTTCCAGCACTTATAATAATGAGTTGAGGCTGGTTAGACCCTACCTAACAGACGAAGCATTAGAACAAGAAATGAGACATCATTTTCCTTCTTGGTTGAGCAAATATGTAAGTAGCTCGGTAATTACTGGCCTCTTCTAATACAACTGCGCAATAAATAACTTATTATATCTTCTTTGATATTCAGGTCGATCGTCTAATTTCACCCGAGATTGAATTAATTAGAACTCTTACCAAGGGACCTATTACTTTTGTTAAAATATGGCCAAGTTACTGTGTCAATGGCTTTCGATTCAAGTCGACAAATGCTCCGATCAGAGACAGCTTCCTGGATCTTGATTCCACGAAAAACAGTTGTTTGTGTATCAAGTTTTCGAACTACAAAGACATCGATCCAGGAAATGATTTCTTTGGCATCTTGCGAGCGATTGTGGAGTTGTCATATAATAATGGCAGAGAACCTGCAAAGATCGTGTTGTTCAAGTGTGAATGGTTTGATCCGATTGAAAATCAAGGTTGGAAAATTGACAAGCATGGTCTTGTGGATATAAACTACAAGCGTAGATATCAAGGCTACGAACCGTTTGTTCTAGCAACTCAGGCTCAGCTCGTGTACTTCACAGCTTATCTGAGACAGGGAGCAACAAAGTCTGACTGGTGGACAGTATGCAAGACTAAAGCTAGAGATACTTTTGATGTTGACCACTACCAAAATATACTAAATTAGCGACGGATATTTAGCGACGGGATTTTTCCGTCGGCGTTAGCGACGGCTTCATGGCCGCTCACCGACTGATTACCGACCACACGCCTTTGCCATTTTTTATTTTAATTTTAGGGGGAGGAAAGGTCGCATATCCGTCGCTAGGCTGTTGGAATTATAGTGACGGATGTCCAGTCGTCGCTACGTGGTCGATTATTTGGCGGGAATTGTGTAGGAATTTGGCGGCACATTTCTTCGACTACGTAGCGACGGATATTCAGTCGGATAATCAATAATAGCGACAAATTGGCGACGGATTCTTAGCAGTCGCTATTCCGTTGCTAAATTTACGTTCCAGACTTAAATGAAAAGGCGGGAGAAACTTTTCGCATTCTCCCCAAATTCTATCTCTCTCTCTCTCTCTCGCTCGCGGCTTCGGTGAACGGCGTCGGCGTCCTCTCCTCTCTCTCTCTTCCGAAGGTAATCCCCTCTCTCTCTCTCTCTCGATTTCTCTCTCTCTCTCTCTGTGTCGTGGTGTCGACGTAGGGGCAGTGGGGGCGGCGGGCTTGGGGACATCTGGGGACTGGACGGCTGGCTTGGGGCGGGGGCGTCGGGGGCTGGGCGGCGGGCTTGGGACGGGGGCATCGGGGGCTGGGCGGCAGGCTTGGGGTGGGGGCGTCGGGGGCTGGGCGGCGGGCTTGGGGCGGGGGCGTCGGGGGCTGGGCGGCGGGCTTGGGGCGGGAGCGTCGGGGGCTGGGCGGCGGGCTTGGGGCGGGGGCGTCGGGGGCTGGGCTGCGGGCTTGGGGCGGGGGCGTCGGGGACTGGGCGGCGGGCTTGGGGCGGGGGCGTCGGGGGCTGGGCGGCGGGCTTTGGTCGGGGGCGGCGGGAGGCTTTGCTTATCAAATTCATCTGAGTTTATATATTGGCTAAATAATGTGTTATCCATATTGGGTGTTATCTATTAGTTTGGTGGTGTTTGGATTAGTAAATGTGAATATCGAGTTTGGGTTCATGGTGTATATGTTCATTGTGTCAAGGACAGTGCGAGTTCTTCATCTGCATAAGTCAATTGTGTGCTTCTATATAGATGTATATATCTATACATCTAACTGTGATATACATATATATGTGTATGTGTGCTTTAGAGAGTGAGGAATGAAAAGGCAGTCCTACCATGCCTATTAGCATGCAGGACGGCTTGGGGTGTAATGTGTGATTGTAGACATGGTAGGAATTATAGGTAATTAATGCTAGTGTGACTAGACTAAGGTAGTGCTTGCTTGATAATAAGGACACTCTAGTATCCTAACCAAGTTAATTTTAGACTAGATATTTAGGATATAGCTCCCATATCCTAGAAGTGGACTCTTGCAATTTAGAAATAGATAGATTGACTCAGTTTGGTATCGGTATCGCACTATCGGTATCGGTATCGGTATCACACTATCGGTCAAGGTTCACAATATCGGTATCGAAATCGGTTTTGGACTATTCCTATGAGTATTGGTATCGACGATATCGGTAGTATCGGCGGTATCGTATCGGAGTATCGGACTTTGATATCGGAAAACAAATAATTATTAATAAATTATTTACATTTAAAAACATATATTTTATACATTTAGGCATAATTTTAAGTATTTCAGCGTTATTTCTTAGTAGTTTTGAAATTATATGAAATAGTAGTCACCCTTACCGATTGGTTTTGCCGAATTGACCGGAACAAAGACCCCCAATGTCGGTATCGGTCAATATTTTGTATCGGTCGGTATCGGATCGGAACATGCCAAACCGTATCGGTATCGGCCGATACTTTAAACCATGCTATCGGTATCGAACTATCGGTATCGGTATCGGTATCGCACTATCGGTATCGGTATCGATATTGCACTATCGGTATCGAACTATTAGTAACAACTGTATTTAGATTTTTCTCTTCTCGAGCTAGAATACTAGCGGATCCACCAGTTACATGATTATATACTAATTCTGTTTAGTTTGTCTTACTATACAGATTTTTACATCTAATCTGTGATGGATCGTTATTTCGTTGATCGTACATGGATGTACAAACGACAACACGAGAGCAGAATAGGTGTGAGTGACGATTTTCAGGCAGGCGTGGAAGTGTTTCTTAAGTATGCCATGAGCAAAGCTTAGTTTATGGACGGTAACAAAATCAAGTGTCCATGTCGTAATTGTCGCAATAGACGTTACGAAGAAGTGGTGAGTGTAAGAGATCATTTGACCCGTAAGGGTTTCGTACGTAATTACGGCCTGTGGTCATCGCAAGGTGAACTATATGCCGAAAGATAGGTTGCGAATGCTGCTACTTATGCTTTTGATGATAATGCTGTAGCGGATTTTGTCGTCGATGACGACGAATGCTCCGTTGATTATGGAGACGTGCAGAACCTTGCACGAGATATGGTGTACGACGCGGCAGGGCCTAATTTTGATCCGGAGGATCCTAATCCCGAGGCGAAGGAGTTCTATGATATGTTTCAGGATGCTAAAACTTCTTTATATCCTGGTTGTGATCCATATTCCGTACTGTCAGTGACGATGCGGTTGTTGAACATAAAGTTCGATTTTAACTTGCCACAAACTTGCTATGATCGGATTACACAACTAATGAAGGAGGTGTTACCGAAGGAATCAAAAGAGCTTCCAAAAAACTTCTACAAGTCGAAGATAATGGTCCGACAACTGGGACTGGGGTACGACAAGATAGATTGTTGTCGCAACGGATGCATATTGTACTACAAGGAGAACGAGGATATAGAAAGTTGCCGCTTCTGTAATGCGGATCGTTACAAGGAAGTCAGGGGAAAAGGAAAGTCAACTAGAAAACGACGTCCTTACAAGTATATGCATTACTTGTCGATCACGAAGCGCTTGCAGAGGATGTATATGTCTCAGAATACAGCAGAACACATGACGTGGCACAACGAAGAACGCACAAAGGACGATGGAGAATTGTCACATCCTTCGGATGGAGAGGCGTGGAAATATTTTGATTTTTGCCATCCAGATTTTGCTGCAGAGCCCAGAAATGTACGCATGGGGCTATGTTCTGATGGATTCGCCCCTTTCGGGCAGTCGGGATCTCAATACTCCTGCTGGCCGGTCATTCTGACCCCTTACAATCTGCCACCATGGATGTGTATGAAGACTCCTTATATGTTCTTGACCGCTATCATACCGGGTCCCAAAAATTCGACGAAGAATATCGATATATATTTACAGCCGTTGGTGGATAAGCTGAAACAGCTACGGGAGATCGGCGTCACGACCTATGATATTTGCAGGAAACAGAACTTTCAGATGAGAGCTTCACTGATGTGGACAATCAATAATTTTCTCGCATACGGTATGCTGTCGGAATGGAGTACTCACGGTACCCTGTCTTGTCCGATATGTATGCAAAATAGTAAGGCGTTCCGCCTTAAGCATGGAGGAAAAACTTCTTTCTTTGATTATCATCGTCAATTTCTGCCCGCGAGTCATCCTTGGAGAAAGAACAAGGACGCATTCAGAGCTGGAAAACAAAAATTTTCTTATCCGCCTGCCAGATTGTCGGAATACGATATTTGGAAAGATGTAAAGGATTTGCCCACTGTAATGGAAGATCCATCGAACAATCGTGTCGATGGGTTCGGACAAACCCATAACTGGACCAAACGGAGTATCTTCTGGGACTTGCCTTATTGGAAAGATAATCTTATAAGGCATAATCTTGATGTTATGCATATCGAAAAGAATGTGTTCGATAATGTCTTCAATACCGTCATGGACATTAAAGGAAAGACGAAGGACAATCCAAAAGAAAGACAAGACATTGCCGAGATATGCAAGCGTCCTTATCTGAACTTGATACAAAGGGAAGCTGCTGGACAATTAAGTAAGCTGATAGCATAATACACATTGAGCAAGGAAGATAGATTAATAATCTGCAAGTGGGTATCTACTTTAAGATTTCCCGACGGCTATGTGTCGAATTTGTCTAAATGCGTTGACCTCAATGAATGCAAGCTAACGGGAATGAAGAGTCTTGACTGCCACGTGTTTATGGAAAGATTACTGCCCATTGGTTTGAAAGAGTTGTTGCCTTCTGCTGTATGGGTTCCGTTGGCCGAACTATCAATATTTTTTAGGGATATTTGTTCAACTAAGTTGACTGTGCAACACATGGTTGAACTTGAGGAGAAGATTATCTTAACAATTTGCAAGTTGGAGAAAATATTTCCTCCTGGCTTCTTCGACAGCATGGAGCATCTATGGATTCATCTAGCATACGAAGCCCGTGTCAGTGCATCTGTTCATTATCGATGGATGTACCCATTTGAAAGGTACATAAATATCGATATAATTTAAGCTGAATTTCAGTGGGTTTTAAAATTCTTTCTTAATTCTCAAGATAATTTATCTCTCTAGATACCTACACCATCTAAAGAAGAAAGTTGGCAACAAAGCTCATATAGAGGCTTCGATATGCGAAGCATATCTTATCGAAGAGGTGTCAAACTTTTGCTCCATTTATTTCGATACTCATGTTAAAACAAATCGAAATAGACCTCAAAGGAATGACGAGGACGTTGAGGATGGAGGAAGATTCAATATAAGGGACAAGCCTGTTGGGGCTAGTAAAAGACGGTGGTTGACAGACGACGAGTATGATGCCGCTCACCGATATGTCTTGTTAAACTGTGACATACAAGAAGTGAGAGATTTGGAGAAGTAAGTCAGTACACTTGCACTCGTTATAATCTCGAATTTGATGAAGTAAGTGACTACCCTTATATATTCTTATTTTCTCTAAAAGTATATTTAGAGATGAAGTCAAAATGAGGAGACCCGATATTACCGATGAGGGACTTCAAAGAGAGGTTGATTGTACATTTCCGTCATGGTTTCGCAAATACATAAGTAACTGTGATTATAATTGAGATTATTAATATATAATCTGAAACATTTAAATTATAAATATTTGTTTACAGGTTTTATTGCCTGAAACAACACTCACTCATGAGAGTGTTCGTTATCTGGCACTGGGACCGAAGAAGCAAATAAAGACTTGGCCAGGCTATGTCGTTAATGGCTTCAGGTTTAAGTCAACTCAGAATGCTATAAATGTCGAATTTATTAATGACGGCATCAGTACCAAGGATTCCGGTGTTTGCATAAGAGGCACCGTCTATGACGACGAGCCGGACTTTGACTATTATGGAGTGCTTGGGGATATTGTAGATTTACAATATACTGGCCCATATGATATGCATATTGTGATGTTCAAATGTGAGTGGTTCGATACGACACCAAATATCGGTTGGAGAATTGATAAACAATTTGGATTCGTCGATATAAATCATCGCATGAGGTATAGAGGGTCCGATACATTTGCGATAGCAAATCAGGCTGTTCAAGTCTACTATACAAGCTACCCAAGGCGTCGTAGAGATCGATTTGACTGGTGGACAGTATGCAAGATTAAATCTAAAAATATATTCAACGTTGGAGACCCAGCATACCAAGAGGACCAGATCGAAAAGTCCCAATACTTGGGACAACACTCAGATACAATGGATGTTGAAGATATTGTTGAGGAAAATAGAGGGGAGGAAGAGGTTGATACACAAGACTTAGCTGTCAACCAGGGGAGAAAGAGGCATCTTGTCCCAAATTTTGAGGCAGAAGAAGAAGAAGAAGAAGAAGACGAAGAAGAAGAAGAAGAAGAAGAAGAAGAAGAAGAAGAAGAAGACGAAGAAGAAGAAGAAGAAGAAGAATTTGATGGGGATGAGGATACAGATGAAATCGACGATGAAGATAAGGATGAGGATGAGGATGAGGATGAGAAGGATGATGATGAAGACGAGGTCGAGGATGAGAACAAAGACGATGATTAGGTTAAATATTGTTGTATATTAAAAACACTTCCAATTACGTGAATTAAGTTTGACCTCATAAAAGCAATTACGTGAATTCATGTTTTTTTCATTCAATTATTTACTTATTGTAGATGGCACTCCTAGTCTTTTTCGTCGCGACGGCACTCGTCTCCCTACTGGTGATATGTATATTTTAGTTTAGTTTTTTATATCCATTTATACTTTTATATTGTTAATTATGTTTATGTGTTCTATTTACAGGTCATGATGGCTGGCCGTGGTGGTGGTGGTGGTGGTGGTGGTGGTGCGGGTCGTGGTCGTGGTCGTACAGGTGCTGGTGGTCGTGGTCGCATTCAAAGTTCTCGGGATGTGACCCCATCGAGCGAGCCCGACCCGGAGAGTACCCCGGGCACAGACGCATCCCGTCCTCGATCGACCACTTCATCGAGGCATGAGTCCGGATGTGCTAGCGGATCCGTTCCGCTATCGGAACCACCAGCAGCGGATCCACCAGGGGATGCCCCAGTTACTGCACAGTGGGCCCCGGAGTACCCCCATACTCGGTTCCATCCGATTACTGGAGAGTACATACGCGGACCCGCGGATCCTCCGACGGTACCAGAGAGGCTGAGAGGCGAGTTCCGACGAGAGCTATGGCCCGCGGGGACCTCGTAAGTAAATTTAAGTTAATTTATTAAATTTCTTTCATTTATTCAAGTTAATAATCCAGTCGTTTCTTCTTTGTAGGTTTTTTTTGTTTAATGTTGGCAGGGCCCTTGGAGAAATTATCAGGGCTAACTTCCACGGTCCCTACCTCAACTTTTCGTCGGTGCCCCCAAACGTGCAGTACGTCTGGCTCGACGAGTTGAGGGTATATATCTATATCTTCTGGTTAATTATTAGTTACTCTTTAATCAACCATTTTTTAAATTATATGATAATTGATTTTCTGTGTTAGACAACGTACTGGTGGCCCCCCCATCGCGAGGAGGGGATCCGCAGGACCTACAGAAGTGCTTGCTCGAAGAAGATACGAGATATGATTCATGACCTAAAAATGGGGTATACGAGGCCGAATTGGATCCGGCAGGAGTATTATGAGGACCTCTTAGGTATGATGGATACCCCTGCGTACAAGGAGAAATCGGAGAAGGCGAAGGTGAACCGATCTGCCGCGGGCCTTCATACGGGGGAATCAAGGTCCCACGCAGCGATACTTGCATATCTGGTGAGCAACCGTAAATTTATTTCACTATCGAATTAGGTATTATTAATTAAAGGAGTTAATTAGTTTCTACGGAAATTTCGTATACAGGCCCAACGGGCGGTGAAGGAGGAAAGGGCGCCAGAATCGGTCACCATACACGACGTGTTCCAGCATACGCACAAAAGACGGAAGGACGGGAGCTTTGTCGACGAGAGGGCCAAGGAGACTGATGTAAGTACTTATGTTTATGAGATTAACGTTAGAATTAAAAGTATTCGGACTATAACTTAGGTAAACTTAGGATTCACACTTAACTTAGTGAAACATAGGATTTAGATTACAACTTAGGTAAATCTTATAATATAAACACATTCATTTGATAGGCTGCGTATCGTGAGGCCCTTAGTCAGGCTCAGTTAGCTGACACCGAGGATGTCGGTGAAATGACGCCTTTCCGGACGTCCTCTTCTTTGGCCGCTCGGAACGACTTGTTCGTAGATACCGTCGGCGGCTTTAAGAAAGGGTTCCTGTACGGAGTCGGCTCCCTAGGGCCATTGCACATGGCGACGCAGAGATTTCCACCAACACCGCCTCCTCTCGTGGCCCCGGCAGACGATGATGTTAGGTCGCAGCTTACGCAGCTGCACGAGGCAGTGTCGTCCTTGCGGGAGCAATTTGCCACGTACTTTCTGCCTACGTCTGCTGCTGTCGGTCCGTCTGCTGATGGTGTTCGTCCGTCTTCTACTGGTCCGTCGACTGCAGGTGTCGGTCCGTCTTCCGTAGGCCATCTTTCTTTCAACCCTGATGCCCCTGTGGTACCGCCTACGACTGTGACGTCACTCCTGGATCTCATGTCCGTAGAGCAGCTACGCCGACTTCCGAGCAGTGTCTACGACGGCTTGCCTCCGTACCTTGTGGAGGAGTATATTCGTCGGTCGCATATGGGATTACCACTACCGGATAGTCGACCTCCTCCTTAAAATATTGTATTAAGAAAATTTGGATTATTTGTGAGAGCTTTGGATTAATTGTGCTATAATCGGCTTATAGCACCGGATATTATGTTACTCTTTAGGATAATTGATGTTTATTTTCTATTAATTTGGTTTGGTCTGTGATTCTTGGATAATTGGTGTGCATTAAATTCGAATGTGCATATTTGGTCTATGTGATTCTTGGATAATTGGTGTGCATTATATATTTGGTCTGTGTGATTGTTGGATAATTGGTGTGCATTATATATTGGTTTGGTTTATGCATATATTTGTGAACAGGGAAAGTGCTGCAATTTTTTTCCCAAAAAACTCAGTTAGCGACGGACTAGTGACCGTTTAGCGACGGATAATCCCAGTTGCCGACGATTTTTCGACGGATTAGCCGTCGCTATCTAGAGTTTTTAAACTGTTTTCAGGTAGCGACGGATGATCGACGGATTATCCGTCGGCAAGGTTCTGGTGGTATAAACGTCGACGGAATAGCGACGGCCAATCCGTCGCCAGGGCGACTGATAATCAGCCACTAATCAGTCGCTAGAGCGAGCGACTGCTTAGCGACGGACAATCCGTCGACAAGGTTCTGGAAATGCTTATTATTTTTGAAATTATTATTATTGGTATTTTTGAAAATATATTTGAATTTATTGTGGCCATTTTAAAATCTCGATTAAATTTTATGTATTTAATTTAAATAGTTAAAGGATAGTATTGATACATAAATTGAGTTTAGATTATCTAGTTTTAAATTAGATTTTAATTTGAGTTTGGATTTGATTATTGTTTTAAATTGGATCTTAAATTAATCCTAATATTTATCTAACTGGGTATTCCCACCTCCTATAAAAGGAGAGGTACTCCTCCAATTCCTACACCACAATCACAAGTGCATCGTGTTTGTGACCATCCAGTCTCTTATTCCATATTTTACAACTACATTATCCCTATCCTCGTGTCGGACACACCACGACATCATCGAATACCCGATCCTAACTCTACCATCCCAACCACCAAACCCCTCGCCGTCATCAGCCCCCAACTCCGGTCATCACCACCCTCGCCAATCATCAGACCAACCACCACCATTATCGACACCATCGCCGCCGTCACCACCCTCACCGTTCCCCGTTCCGGCAGCACCCCTACATACTATCGCCGCTACCACCACCGTCATCGCCACCACAACCACACAATAGAAAAAGAAGGGGGAGACACCTCACATGAGTCGGCGCGCCACCGCGCCGTACAGACCGGGATTCTTCCGCCCGGACGAGCTCCCCACACCGCGTGCATCCCACATCGGCCGCCTAGACCGCCGCAGTCAGCGTGGCACTGAGTCCGCCGCCACAGCGTCCTGCACGTCGGCCTCCGACGTGAGCGCCACCGCACGCAGGGCCCCACGGGTGGCCGTCGGCCGACCTAGAGACGCCGCCCCTCTACTCCGTCGCTCCCGCCGCCCCTCTACTCCGTCGCTCCCGCCGTCCAGAGCAACGCCGCCCTGGCACACCGCTCCGGCCATCCCGATCCGTCGTTCTCCGGTGCCGCACCGACGATTCCCTCCAGTCCCGGTCGCCTTCCTCCGTCGATCTCTAGATCCAGGCGCGCGCCCAAACCGTGCGCCCACCGCTGCTTTTTTCGTCCACCGGCGCTCTCCGTCCGCGCAGTCGACCTAACTCACCGCCACCGTGCCGATCCACCGTGCAGCCGCCTCCAGGGCAGCGCGCCCCCGGCGTCGACGCTGCCCAGTGCGCCAACCCGGCGCTGGCCGCCGAGCGCTCCGCCGTCGAGCGAAGGTGAGAAAACCCTTTTTTTTCTTTTCTTCTTTCTCTCTCTCTCGTGACATTAGGGGTGGGGAGAGTTAAAGAATTTTTTTGTACTGTTACTTATTTTAGTAGTTTTATTAATATAAGTAATTATTATTATTATTATTGTTATTATTATTATTATTATATTATTAGATGATTACTGTTAATACTGTTATTAATATTATTATCATTATATTTAGTAAAAAGGGAAGTAGTGATTAATTTTAGGTTTTATAATAAGTATTATCATTAGTATTAATATTGTGATTAGTTTATTTAATATATTATTATATTATTAGTATTTTGTTGGGATTATGACTTTATTTTTGGAGTAATATATTATATTAATCTATTTTTATCGACAATATTTTTCTAAAAAATTTATTAAAATAATTTTGACTAAGGAAAGATTTGCTTTCTACAAAACCTGTATATATTACAAATAATTATTACTTTCAACTACTAGTTTTTCTCTATAAACTATTTTTATAAAACTATAATATTTGCTTAAAAACGAGTTTTTATTTTCTAAAGTATTAGTCTAAAAATATATTTTTATTAATAAGGTTAGTTTCTGGTATTATAAATACTTTCTAAAAATATGGTACGTAACTCTCTACACAAATTTTTCTCGACTAGCACCATTAATCGTGACTAAATTACGCTTCCTATTTTCTTGTGGATTTGTACCCTTACTCATCGAACGTGGCTACTGGACAGACATGACTTGTCGGATTTTTATACCACACCAGGCGACACCCCAGGCAAGATACCTTGCCATTATACTGTTTATATTCAGTCTGTATTTTTATTACATATCACTGTTCATTTATTTCTAGTTCTTGATTACTGCCTGCTCAGTGATATTTACTGTACCTTGTTATTTATCCTTTGATTGCATATGGACTTAGAGTTAAGGGACTACCACTAGCTTAGTGCATTGCATAAACTTTGACATTGTTGTGCCACGAGATGTGTGAGTTATGAGTAGCATATAGTCTACGGACTTGCGTGTTGGCTGATCACTGATGCGTGCAGGACGTGCGTTAGGTCTAACCGTCAATAGTTGTATGTTAGAAGACTTGACGGTTAGTAGTGTACATGGTCGTGGATGCGACATGATAGGTACATTGGGTGGGGAGAACATTTCTTTGTCGTATGGGCTTCGATTGCACTTCTCCTGTAACCCGGAAGCTCCGCTGGAGATACGGGTATGAGCCTCTCAGGTTAGCCACTGTCGTTTTTGAACGTCATGCTCTCGGTCACTGGTGCCCAAGTGGGGACTATACTAAATCCTATTTACAGCCAGGGCTCATGCGACGAAAGATTTATTCTCACTTCATGTTCACTTTAGTTTGGTTAGATTACCTTATAGTGTCTTGTCACTTTCTTTGATTGTGGCATATTTTATATTCAGTATTATATGGCATGTTAATGTATCTTGTTACGTCCCTCTGAGGACCTGGTTATCTCGCCAGGTGTGTGTTTCATGATTCTTGCAGGTGCTCTAGCTAAGGCCATTCCTTTCTTCGTTGTGATTGCTCTTGGACTCGCCATTGCTCTCGCTTGCTAAATTTTTTCCTTGTATATTTTTTCATATTTAATTTGGTTGGTAGTGGACTTTGTCTCCGCCCAACTATTGTGTACATGACAAATTCAAAGTTGCTTTTATATCATTATTTATCTTTGTGGATGAGATCTAGTACCTTGGTTACTGTATTTTACAGCTTATGTATATATACGAGGGTCCTTATACTTCGTATGTATACAGCTGGCATGATTACGTTCTAGTCCTATGTATTTTGGGACTGGGGCGTTACATGTTTTTGTGGTGGCCCATGCAGGTCCAGTTTGCCGTTTCGGTTACATAAATGTACCGAACAGGCCTGCAATATAGGATTAGAGTTTAGAATCTCATCCACCTACTTGACTTCCTTCCTTGACTTCAAATTCCGAACTCTCGTTCGACCTTCTTGATTTGCATCTTGCTTGACTCCTTCCACCGTAAATTCTTAGTTTCGTGTTTAGTAAGATGACTACACTAGTATATGCCCATAGGTTAAACACATGGCTAGATGGATTGCATTGACAATTTATATGCATGGAGATTTTATTTGAGTTGTAGAGGCATTTATTTTCCTAGAAATATGATTCTTAAGGATTAGTTAATTTCAAGTTGGGTAGTAGCGTATTACCGCCTCTACAGGATAGTTGGAATTTTATTTTGCTATTACAAGGTGGTATACACAAGAGAATAGCTAGATCGAGAAAACAAATTTATGATTTATGATTTTTGGAGATTGTGAAATAGTTTATGATTTATTGGGATATGAAACCGATTTGGAAAAAAAAACATCTTTAAATTGTGACACATGATTTACGTTGAGTTCAAGTTTGGATTGTTAAAGTTTATCTCAAATTTATTAAAGTGTTTTAAATCATAAATTATGATTTTGTAACGACTAGAGAATATGAAAGGTTTATGATTTATTAGAGAGCTTGAGGTTTTAAATTGAGTCGTATGATTTTTTTTAGTTTATTTAATTTTGAGTTTGAAGAGATGATGGTAAAAATTATTGTTTAAAATATTTTGGAAGATATGAAAATCAACTTGAAGGAAAGACTCAAATTTCAAATTTTGTTCTATATAGAGTTATTTAAATTTCGAGTTTAAAGCCTTGATTATGGATATTTTAAATTTTGGTGAAAATATATATATATATATATATATATATATATATATATATATATATATATATATATATATATATATATATATGAAGAGTAGTTGTGACTTATTGGAAGCTAGATATACACATTTGAAGGATATAGAATTAAATTCGGGAGTTATTTAAATGTTTCATTTTGTAGTATGAATTTCGACGGATAAACTTATTAAATGTTGAGTTTAAGGTTTGGAAAAAAAATGATGAATCTATTTATTCGATTTGCGAATTACGAGGATTGTTCGAGATTGACTAGATATTTAAAATTGTGATTAAAGTTGACAGTCTAAGATAATTAAAATTTTGGCGAAGTATCTTGGAAATTTTATTGAAAAAATTTCGAGGAACATGAAATTTTAGATTAGATCATGTATTGATAGGGAACCAAGAAGCAAGTAAGGTCACCCTAGTGAGATAGAAGTATTCCACATAAGATTGTCATGCCACCTATGACTATGATATTGCATATACACAAGTATAGTTAGTCATCGACCAAACCGATGAACATATCTTTGACTTGCTCGACCTTTCCTCAAATCTAGATCATTATTCATGACCATCTAATTGTTTGAAACTAGAAATGATTAGAACCATCCCCTTGACCATACCCTTATCTAGGAGACTATTTTCTCTCTAGAAATTGTGTCTCTATCTTATCTTAACTTGATCTACGGGATTTTATAAATATTCTTTCTTTCGTGCTTAAACCTTGTATTTTTGTGCATTAATTAGTACCTTACGAAAACCCACTTTCTATTTTTGATCATTTGGCGTTCCCTATCGTGACTTTGATATTTGGAGCACAATACTAGACTTTTTCTTCCAACCAATTACACATGCAAGACCTAGACGAGCTCACCTTCGTGTAGGTATATCATGTCCCACTAAAACACGTCCCCTTGTACTCTATTTTTATGGTACGACTTTCGGGCCATAAAGACTAACTATAACCTATACCATGGTGCCGATATACTTTTGACTATATATATATTTGGACTTGATCACGACTCAAATCTTTGGCCCGATTGCGATCTACTAAATCCGTTAAATGCTTAACCTTGTGTTTTATCTTGACTGCTTAATCATTGTCATTTTATTTTCTTGTATTATCTTGATTTACTTCGACCCATAACATCTTTAGCTCTTCAATATTGCAACCCTTACTCTTTCCCCTTCTCATTAAATTGCTTTACTTATATTACACTATGATTCCTCCATAGCCTATACAACCTTGTTCCTTGTTTGATTCCCTTATGCGAAATGACATTTGATCATGACAATCTTGAGTTAGTAGAAGCTAGATTGGAGAACCTCACAGCATGGATAAATAATGAAGTTGGTACAGATAGAGCATAAATAGAAATGTGCGATAAATTCGAATCAATGAAGTAAGGGAGGATATATTATGATGAAACACTCGAGGATAAATAAGACTTCGCGAATTTCAAATTTTGTTTTAAGGTAACTATATAATCGAGTGGAAAATCTTCTAAAGTGTTGATGGTTTAAGAACCAAATATATATATATAAAATTTATGGATGCAAAATTTTTGATAAAGTCAATGTTGACGATATGATGATATTATTTTTCAAGGATAACCAATTGTTGAAGAAATAACCCTTTATACTTAAAATTAAGTTCTAGAATGATTATGAATAAGAAGTTAAAGAAGAGTTTCATTTCTACCATCAAGAAACTGAGATTGTTGAATTCAAATTTTTGAGAGAGACTAATAAATATTTTAAGAAGCTTTCAATTATGATAGAAGATTGAAGGTATACTGTTAGTTTTCGAGATTTCTCAAGCATTGAAGACGAACTTTTATTTTGTCATCTATGGATGCATGGTGCATTGACCAATAAATACGAATTTGTAGTAAAAAAAAAAAGATTTTCGATTTCTACTTGGGCCAAATTGGTTGAAGGTTTTGGAAATTTTTTTAATTATAGAGGAAAATATGGCTTGGAAAGATATGCATAAGTAAGCTAGTATAATGGAGATTATGAAATTCAGAAATTGAGATTATTTGAAATTTTATGACGAGATAGAGGAAAATTAGAGTACATTTAGAATCATATTGGTTTTGTTTAAGGTGACGTGGAACAGAAATTTTTTTTTGAAAGGCCAATTTATGATGAGAGATAGCATACGAATATTGATGATGTCAAGGATTAAGGAGTTTATTACCGACTTATGAGGTTGTCCTTTTTAAGGTAAATGTTAAGATTGATCGAGCTAGACACTGATTGATTGTCATGATCGAAATCTAAAATCATGGAAATTTTGTTCTAGTCAATCGAATGACTCATTGCCATTGAAATGTCACTCGCCTCCTCTACGAATATTTCGTTTGCATTCTCGTGATCTCGCATACCTATTCGAATAAACCCATTCCATCCCCTTCGCCCTACCTACCCTAATTTTTCCTAAATTTCGAGGACGAAATTCTTTTAAGTTGGGTAGGATGTAAAACCCCTAAATTTCTACTATATATTTTTGGTGCTATTTTAATTTTTGTACGCCGCGTAGTCGTATTGTACAGTGTACGCAAATTACGTTTATTCGTGAATGCTCGACGAGTATGAATATGTGCGAGCGTACATATTTTTGGAAAAACATTTATTTTAATATTTATTTGTATTTATATATTTTAAAATTATGAAAAGTATCGTATCGGGATGGCCAAATCTTATTATTATTTTTATTTAATTATAAAAGGCTAACTTATTTAATAGTAGCAATTTAGAAAACTATTTTATGCAAATATTCTTAACGTGAGGTACATGAATTTTTATTCCTATATATAATTTCATTTTCAAAATTATTATATTAATATTTTATTATTCAAAAAGTTATTTAAAAATATTATTATTTTTGAAATTATTATTATTGGTATTTTTGAAAATATATTTGAATTTATTGTGGCCATTTTAAAATCTCGATTTAATTTTTTGTATTTAATTTAAATAGTTAAAGGATAGTATTGATACATAAATTGAGTTTAGATTATCTAGTTTTAAATTAGATTTTAATTTGAGTTTGGATTTGATTATTGTTTTAAATTGTATCTTAAATTAATCCTAATGTTTATCTAACTGGGCATTCCCACCTCCTATAAAAGGAGAGGTACTCCTCCAATTTCCACACCACAATTACAAGTGCATCGTGTCTGTGACCATCCAGTCTCTTATTCCATATTTTACAACTATATTATCCCTATCCTCGTGTCGGACACACCCCGACATCATCGAATACCCGATCCTAACTCTACCATCCCAACCACCAAACCCCTCGCCGTTATCAGCCCCCAACTCCGGTCATCACCACCCTCGTCAATCATCAGACCAACCACCACCATTATCGACACCATCGCCGTCGTCACCACCCTCACCGTTCTCCGTTCCGGCAGCATCCCCACATACCATCGTCGCTACCACCACCGTCATCGCCACCACAACCACACAATGGAAAAAAGAAGGGGGAGACACCTCACCTGAGTCGGCGCGCCACCGTGCCGTACAGACCGGGATTCCTCCACCCGGACGAGCTCCCCACACCGCGTGTATCCGACATCAGCCGCCCCGACCGTCGCAGTCAGCGTGGCACTGAGTCTGCCGCCACAGCGTCCTGCCCGCCGGCCTCCGACGTGAGCGCCACCGCGCGCAGGGCCCCACGGGTGGCCGTCAGTCGACCTGGAGACGCCGCCCCTCTACTCCGCCGCTCCCGCCGTCCGGAGCAATGCCGCCCTGGCACACTGCTCCGGCCATCCCGATCTGCCGTTCCGGCACCGCACCGACGATTCCTTCCAGTCCCGGCCGCCTTCCTCCGCCGATCTCCAGATCCAGGCACGCGCCCAAACCGCGCGCCCACCGCCGCTTCTTCCGTCCACCGGCGCTCTTCGTCCGTGCAGTCGACCTAGCTCACCGCCACCGCGCAGCCGCCTCCAGGGCAGCGCGCCCCTGGCGCCGACACTGCCCAGTACGCCGAACCGGCGCTGGCCGCCGAGCGCTCCGCCGCCGAGCGAAGGTGAGAAAACCCTTTTTTTTTCTTTTCTTCTTTCTCTCTCTCTCGTGACATTTGGGGTGGGGAGAGTTAAAGATTTTTTTTGTACTGTTACTTATTTTAGTAGTTTTATTAATATAAGTAATTATTATTGTTATTATTATTATTATCATTATATTATTAGATGATTACTGTTAATACTATTATTAATATTATTATCATTATATTTAGTAAAACGGGAAGTAGTGATTAATTTTAGGTTTTATAATAATTATTATCATTAGTATTTATATTATGATTAGTTTATTTAATATATTATTATATTATTAGTATTTTGTTGGGATTATGACTTTATTTTTGGAGTAATATATTATATTAATCTATTTTTATCGACAATATTTTTCTAAAAAATTTATTTAAATAATTTTGACTAAGGAAAGATTTGCTTTCTACAAAACCTGTATATATTACAAATAATTATTACTTTCAACTACTAGTTTTTCTCTATAAACTATTTTTACAAAACTATAATATTTGCTTAAAAACGAGTTTTTATTTTCTAAAGTATTAGTCTAAAAATATATTTTTATTAATAAGGTTAGTTTCTGGTATTATAAATACTTTCTAAAAATATGGTACGTAACTCTCTACACAAATTTTTCTCGACTACCACCATTAATCGTGACTAAATCATGCTTCCTATTTTCTTGTGGATTCGTACCCTTACTCATCGAACATGGCTACTGGACAGACATGACTTGTCGGATTTTTGCACCACACCAGGCGACACCCCAGGCAAGATACCTTGCCATTATACTGTTTATATTCAGTCTGTATTTTTATTACATATCACTGTTCATTTATTTCTAGTTCTTGATTACTGTCTGCTCAGTGATATTTACTGTACCTTGTTATTTATCCTTTGATTGCATATGGACTTAGAGTTAAGGGACTACCACTAGCTTAGTGCATTGCATAAACTTTGACACTGTTGTGCCACGAGATGTGTGAGTTATGAGTAGCATATAGTCTGCGGACTTGCGTGTTGGCTGATCACTGATGCGTGCAGGACGTGCGTTAGGTCTAACCGTCAATAGTTGTATGTTAGAAGACTTGACGGTTAGTAGTGTACATGGTCGTGGATGCGACATGATAGGTACATTGGGTGGGGAGAACATTTCCTTGTCGTATGGGCTTCGATTGCACTTCCCCTGTAACCCAGAAGCTCCGTTGGAGATACGGGTATGAGCCTCTCAGGTTGGCCACTGTCCTTTTTGAACGTCATGCTCTCGGTCACTGGTGCCCAAGTGGGAACTATACTAGATCCTATTTACAGCCAGGGCTCATGCGACGAAAGGTTTGTTCTCACTGCATGTTCACTTTAGTTTGGTTAGATTACCTTATAGTGTCTTGTCACTTTCTTTGATTGTGGCATATTTTATATTCAGTATTATATGGCATGTTGATGTATCTTGTTACGTCCCTCTGAGGACCTGGTTATCTCGCTAGTGTGTGTTTCGTGATTCTTGCAGGTGCTCTAGCTAAGGCCATTCCTTTCTTCGTGGTGATTGCTCTTGGACTCGCCATTGCTCTCGCTTGCTAAATTCTTTCCTTGTATATTTTTCCATATTTAATTTGGTTGGTAGTGGACTTTGTCTCCGCCCAACTATTGTGTACATGACAAATTCAAAGTTGCTTTTATATCATTATTTATCTTTGTGGATGAGATCTAGTACCTTGGTTACTGCATTTTACAGCTTATGTATATATACGATGGTCCTTATACTTCGTATGTATACAGCTGGCATGATTACGTTCTAGTCCTACGTATTTTGGGACTGGGGCATTACAATGAGATATAGCTTTTACCTGTGACTGTCTGTTATTATTATTCATAATACAGCTTATGTGTATATTCGAGATTTTTATATATTGTAGTATATCTCGTATATATACAGCTGGCATGCTTCGTTCCTAGTCCTACGTATTTTGGGACTGGGGCGTTACAGCGGCAACATATTCTTCTCGTCTTCAAAGAACAATTTGTGATATTTTTCAACAATAAATATCTTGCTCCTGTTTTTGTCATCTTCATAAAGTTTCTCCAGAGACTCCCATATCTGTCTAGCAACTGTCTTCTTTGAATATGATTCCGCTAGGGAGTCCTCCATAGCATTTAGGATTAAAAGCCTACAGATGCTATTCTTTCTTCTCCATTTGGCCTGATTTTTAGTAGCAGCAGTGATTGCGGCTGCAGACCCAGTTTCTGGAACAGTAGGTTCTTCTTCTGTTAACACGTGGTCAACTTCGAAAAGTTGAAGATTGAGAGTAACCTTCCTCTTCCAGACTTGATAGTGCTCTCCATTAAATTGCTCTAACTTGATGAATTTAAGATTGATTAGTGAAGCACGAAAGTTTTCCATCTTGTAAAATCAAGCTTTGAGATTGTTATTCCCGGGCCGTAATTTTCGATAGAAAACTAAAAATTATGCAACACTTCAAAGAAGGTGCAAGACAGAGATCTTTGGAGGATTCAGAGAGAAAAAAAAACTAATGTGTTACTTCGAAGAAGACAGAAGAATTCGTAGCAGCAGCAGCAACGGATGTTCACTCTTTTCTGATTAGATCAGAAAAGCCCTCGTTCATGACGAGTTGTAAGTGGATAATAGAAGAACAAAAGGTTCTGATTAGATCAGAAAAGAAGAAAGCCTGCTGGGGTGAATTATCACCGCCGCTCAAAGCTTGATTCGTCCCACACGAACAGCTTCCAGGAACCAGCAAGTTCGATGGAGAACTTCGGAACACTCCGCTCTTCTGACTCCTCGGATGGCGCGAACTCTGCTCTCAAAGGACCTCTCTTCTCTGCTCTTAACTTAGAGAATTTCGTAGGAAAATTTATGATACTTGTGTTCTATACCACGAGAGAGAAGAGAGGGACTTTATATAGGTGCGCCCAGTAACTGCTCGGTATACAGAACGTTCAGGACGTGGAAAAAACTGCTCCGAACGTTCCATAACCGCTCAAATCGTGCACAAACACGATTGAGCCAACTGGCGCACAGCGTGCGCCAAGTAGCGCATCGTGCGTACGAACGGTGCACAGCGCGCGCAATTGTGCACCGCTGCGTAAACTGCACACGATGCGCGACACCATCTGGCAGTGCCATCAGGCCGCGTCAACAGGCAGTATCACTTGGCTGCGCCAGCAGAGGCTCGCGCAACGAGCGTACTATGCGCCTAGCGACGATGCTGACGTATAAAGTGTGCCAACAAAACGTCACATTACGCCACACTACGCCCCATGAGCCCGAGTCCGAGTCGCTAAGCCTCTATGCACTACAAGAAATAGGGCCTACAATAGCAGTTTTTCTATAGCGTTCAAGTGTCCCCGCTATAGAATGTTATCAACAATAGCATTTTTTCTGCAGTGCTATAAAAATATCTATCTATAGCATTTCATGAACGCTGTAGAATCTATAACATTTTTACATCGTATGTTTGTATAAAATGGACATCCAGCAAAGGCTCAGCCGATCATTTTTTCATTTCCCTCTCAATTTTTCAGCGGCCAACAAAAACTTCCTCCTAAAAATTTCTATTTCCAATTGCAAGCCCTGAGATCTTCCCCTCCCCTCTCTCTCTCCTTCTCTCCTCTGCCTCATGCGCTTTCTCTTCCCCTCTCCCCTCGGATCTATTCCTACCACCGTCCAATTGTAAACCCTAACATATTTTTTTTCCACTTCCAAAAATGGAAGAAGCACGGGAGATGGAGCGGGCGAAGGACACGAAGGAGATAAAGATGGCGTCGAGCGCCTCCACCACTTCCTCAAGTCCTCCACTATGAACCTCGGCTCCTCTGAAGGTCGTATCACTACAATAAAAATATCTAGGTCAGCTTGTAATCGTCATTTCTAGGTCAGCTTGTAATCGTCAAATATCTTTTGGGTCTTGTTCAATTTCTTAGCGATTGCTACTCTAATTTATGAAGTCTTTTGGTGCGAGATGCGGTTTTGAATCTAATTTTCGAACTTCTGAAGGTTTACCGTATGAAAATTTGTAGGGTTTTGTAAAATTTTATATTGGAGGAAGAGGTGTTCGAGACGCCTAGGTCGCAGCCCCCATCCCGTCGACACGCCACACTCGGGGAACGGATCGATCCCGAGGGTCCCACAGGACGAGGTCCCCGAGGAGGACGTCGTCGTCATCGATGTTGGATCTGTTGGTGCCGCTACGGGAAATCCAGGACATGGAGATGTAATTGTTTCGGGCGGGGAGGCACATCTCCATCTCCCTCATTATTTTGTACACACAATATGTTTGTTGAAATGCTTGAGTAGATTAAAATTAGTTTCTTATGCGATTTTATTTATTTTGACATGATAGAAAACAACTTCACAATAATCTTTGTTTAAGCTTCTGTTATGGAACAAGTTCAAATGATACTTGGATATCTCTTCTGTTAGCTTATTAAGTGAAACTAACTAGAGCATAGAAGATTGAAAACTTAGGTGAAAATTAAGAATTATGAATTTCTTTCGATAATTGTAACTCTTTGAAGTAACAAGTTTTATACGCTGGAAAAAGGAATAAAATTTCTTGGATGTAACTAGAGCATACTTGTAGCATCTGAATAAGGATACGCTTTAGCTCTTGAACTTGAATCAAAGGATATGTTCTTGCATACTTATTATATTTTACTATTGCAGGATTAATCAATTTCAAAAGGAATGATCTACAAGTGACTTTGAACATCATGCATTGAATGGTCTAGATCCTACAACACAAGTTGAGGTGTGCCTTTTTTTTTTACTATTTAATACTTATGATTTGTAAATGTTAAGGAAAATGTACCCTAGGACCTCACTTTTACATCATTCTAACAATCCTTGAAATAATTTGTACTTTAGAAGTGCATTATATTCTTTACAAGGTGTAGTGCCAATATTCAAAACCTGCAGTACATGCTATTCTTTAAAATGTTGTACTTTAGAAGCAAGTAATTATTGCCTGTCAAAATTGAAGATTTGTTGATCAGAGAATGCTAGATCAATATGTGATTTCGCGAGGGGCAGTAACTTATTTTCTTTTCATGGTGGACTGATTCTTAGGTGGATTATATCTGGTTATATAATGGTTTGTAGGTTATGTATTCACTTTCTTCTCCTTGCATATCATCACAAACATGAAGCAGATAGAGGATCTGGTTATTGAGGGCGCTGCATCTTGAAATGTAGTCATGGATCAACATCCTTATTGAGAGTTATCATGCTCCATACACTGCTATGATGTGAGAAAGCTTAGAAGATGATGACAAACTATTTATATTTTACTTGTTTGTTAAATATATATTAGGATTTTAGAAATAAAAATCAGTCTGGACTAAGCATCTATTTAAGGGTGTTTCAGTTAGTAAAAAAACCATATGCTTATCTTTTAGGGACACATGCAACTTAGTTGAGAAGAGAGATAATTTATTGAGTTTCATGTTATCCAATGCTAAAGACTGGTAATCACCGAGGGTTAACAGGTGCCCTTAGGGCACTGGTTAGCACTGCCTTTCTATGTCATATATACATTTTGTATTGAGGCTAGAGAGACAAATGCTTAAGTTGTGGATTTATGTTTTGATGTTTTCATACTAGCTTCATCTTAGAACAAATAGTCAGTGAGATTTCTATCAGATACTACTTGTAGTTTGAAGTTGTGCATTTATGTTCCCTTGTATGTTTTCATACTTGCTATAACTGTGGTAAATTTTATTTTTTTGTTTGTTCACTTTGTTATGTATCTTATTATAATTTCGGCAGGTTTCATCCAACTTGTATGGTTATGACTATTGAACAAGCAAAAAAATTAGAACGTTTCCTTTGTTCAGACTGTTCTTCAGAAGATGATGACAAACCATCAATGAATGGCTTTCCTGTTTCACCGATCTCTGAGCCAAAGGTGAGCATAGTATTGGTTATTCATTATCGATCTCTCTTTTAGTATCAATTAGTTCATTGTTCTTTCATCTTAAAGACGAGGAGTTGATTCTTGTTTATAAAGTCCTTAAATTTGAGGAGCAGGTAGGTATCCATGTACATTCTTGACTACAAAAACCAAAAATCCTCTATCCTGAGTTTTTAGTGTGCATATTCTCAGCTTTGAATAAAATTACATACACTGCACAAACACAACTATAAGATGCATGCCTGAACCCAAGGTTTTAAGTATCGGCCATAACCTATACAGAAACCGACCGGTTCAAAGCCACCAACAAAACTCTCTGAAACTGGCACCAAAACCGATACTCACAGGAAGGGCCCAAAGCAGGTACCGAAACCAATTTTTGGAACCATGCCCGGATCAACATTTAAAGTCAAAATATAGAGCAAAGCCCATTAGAAGTTCACAGTTATTGATATACGGATGTGAGCCTATGCATATTGATATACGGATGTGAAACCGTGCAAAATGTGTTATTTTCCCCCTAAAAAATAGGGTATGGTATGGTGTGATATGGATAACATTGTATTTACACATGACATATCTGAATAGGTTTCAAGGATGTGATATTGGTATATATTGTTCTCGAGAGGTAGCTGTTCTGCATATGAGTTCATAAAAATTGTAATTTGCTTTATGTGCAACAACAATTACTTGGAAGACTATTAGCAAGCGAAACTAATTTGTGATGCATATCTTCCCTGCTCTCATTTATGTCAGTATATACTCCGAATCTTAAAAAGTTAAAACAACTATTAGTTCTGCATTTTCATCGTCAAATGTGATTATTTCATCTTCCATCTACAAGTCCATGCTTTATTGTATCTTCACTTTGTACAATTTACATGTCTATCCACTTAACTGTCATTTTCTTATAAAAATAGGTAAGTTGATTATCATAGCAAACAACTGCATGCAAGCTGTTTTGTTATTGAATTGACAAAATATTTACATTATACTTCATGTTCTGGTTGTTGCTAAATTTGTTGCGTTACTGACTCTTCATTTTGAGCTAAATCATTTTTTCCAATCTTGTATTGCGACTAGTGTTTTCTCTTATTCTGAATTTTCTTCGGGAGTGCTGACTGTATATTAGTCTTGAATTACATATTTGCAATTTAGGCAATGTATGTGGCACTGATTCTTCAGTAGTTGCGTATTCATGTCCATGAATGGACAAACGATGAGAAGATATTCATGTCCAGGAAATTAGTGTGATGATAACAACAATTTACAATTGCCATGGAACAGATAATGTTGATCTTGGAACTGCATGTGGTAAATACTACCGAGTGTTCTCGCAAAGAAAATAGTTGCAGATATAGATTAGGAGATTTAAACTTTATTGCTTTATGTGCCCTTGCTTTATAGAAGGGGTGACTGTAATAGAAACAAAAGTAACTGGTGTCCCTATTGGCACTTTAGAGGCTTATGTCGCCCATAATATATTCTTGTGTTTCCTCTTCTCCGACATGGTGTATGCCTTTTTCTTCTGTATTATGTAATAGGCTGCAGTGTTCCTTTCTACCGAAACAAAATGAATTATATCTATTTTTTTAGCTTGCCACGACACAATGAATTATATCTATTTTTTTAGCTTGCCACGACACAAGGATAAGATAATCATACGGGAATATTGACCGTGGTGACAATTGCATTTTGGTTCTGAACATCAGACATACACAAATACATTCTGAGTCAGAACAGAGATTATATAAAATATTGTACTATCTAAATTTTTACTGATGGAACTTTTGCTTCTCAGGGGTTATACAGCACCTGAGTATGCTATCCATGGCCAGTTATCCGAGAAGGTTGACACTTACAGCTACGACGTTGTTGTCTTGGAAATAATTACTGGGAGAAAGACCAACGATGTGAGGCTCGAACCAGAAACTCAGTACCTTCTTGAATGGGTAACGATTTTTTCAGCACCTCCCTCTATTGCTCCTTTGAAACTGTGAGCTAATTATGTCTACTATGCATTCTTGAGACTGCAAGCTGTTCTTCTTTCGCCATCAGCTGTAGATTACCCCTCTCTGCGTCCATTGCATTACCTTCAAAAACTTTCCCTAACTGATGTTATCCATCCTTTGTTCTTTACTTATGGTTGATTTTCTATTAATTTGATGCGTCTCTACTACTCCAATCTTCATATTTAAATCAGACTGCTCTCAATTCAAAAATCTGTCTTACATTATACATGTCTGTGCAAGTAACTTTTAATGCTTAATAATGGTCGAGTGGTAATAGATTGAAATATAGGTAAAGAAATTAGTTCATCCATGGGAAGTCGGAGGTGGCACCAATTGAGGATAAGATGAGAGAATCGTCTCAGGTACATTTGGCATGTGCAACATACACCAATAGATGCACCGGTTAGGGGGGAGAATAAGATATTAGTTAAAGAAGGTGCTATAGCTAGGGGTAAGCTTAAACAAAATTAGATAAAGGTTGCAAAGAATTATACACTTTTATGTTAATGTTGCAGAGGACACGACCGTTACTATAACTTAATAGAAGAAAAGGATTTATAATGTCCATGTGTACAATTACAAAAAAAAAACATGTGAGGAAAATTTAGTATCCTCATGTGCCATCTCAAGATAACTAGGCAGGAATATTTGCTTACTTTGTCAAATTGACCAGGAATGATTGGCATATTAATGAGATACCGTGAGTTACTTGAGATAATTGACCAGGAATATTTCTATCTTATTTTTTATATCATAATGTATTTTTTTCTCAATTTTGTGTAGGTTGGCGTATATATTTTTGATGGTTGTGGATAGCTGCTAGAAGGAAAGAGGCAATCGAGCTGTTTTTTGGCCTACAGATATTTGTAAATAGAATGGTTTATTTTGGACTACAGATACTTTGTAAATGAAATGGTTTATTTTGGCGTACAACTACTTTTTCTACATCTTGAATGTTAATGACTACTACTTTTTGTACATCTTGAATGTTCTAATGAAATATTTCATATTTTGGCAAATCTTTCCTTCTTGATTGATCGAAATGCAAGTTGCGATTTAAATTGTTTGCGATTATTGTTATTTATATGTGATACAAAACAGGTTATAAAATTCTGTAGCAGATATGAAATAATATGAAATTCTGTATCAGGTTTATAGCACTCAAAACGTCTAAATTGCTGCTACCACGATAGCATATGATGAACGCTATAATAAATCAAGCCATCTATAGCGTTCATGACAATCAATTCATCAAATGCTATAAATCATCCACAGCATTCACAAACGCTATAAATAATCCACAGCATTCATAAACGCTATAAGTAATCCACAGCACTCACGAACGCTATCAACAATCTACAACGTTCTAGAATGCTATAAAGTATTTATAGCATTCATAAACGCTATAAACCATCAACAGCATAAAAGAACGCTATAAACCTTCTACAGCATTCATGAACGCTATAATGTTATAGCGTTCACATGTCTGGACATACTATAGCGTGGGCAATCATAGCAGACAGAATATGCTATAGAAGGCTTTCTATAGCGTTCTGCGCATGCTATTGTAGGCCATATTTGTTGTAGTGATGGGGCTTAGCTCCAATGGAATAAATTCCAAGAGCTAAAAGCATTAATGATTTACCATGGTGTCTTATCCTTACCTCCAAGTAAAATCATCCACATGGTTCACTCCTTAGGGTCACCACCCCATGTGCACATCTCAACAACATACCAAGTATATATTGAGATACAACTCATGGTGCTTTTTCAATGTGGGACTAAATAACACTAGGCACGTGCTGTGCGCCATCTGGCAGCGCCATCAGGCAGCACCACTTGGTCGCGTCATCTGGCGTGCGATCGACTGTGCAGAGGCTCGCGCAACGAGCGCACTATGCGTCTAGCGACGATGCTTACGTACAAAGTGCGTCAACAAAATGCCACATTACGCCCATGAGCCCGAGTCTGAGTCGCTAAGCCCCTACGGGGCTTAGCTCTAATGGAATAAATTCCAAGAGCAAAAAATATTAATGCTTTACTATGGTGTCTTATCCTTATCTCCTAGTAAAATCACCCACATGGTTCACTCCTTAGAGTCACCACCACATGTGCACATCCCAACAACATACCAAGTATATATTGAGATACAACTTATGATATTTTTTCAATGTGGGACTAAATAACACTAACATGTATTGAAAGCAAGCTTTCTCTATATGTTAAAGGAAAAGCTCCAACAATTATTGCAGTACTTGCAGCTTCGACCCGTCGAAGACATGCATGCATGCATGGGAATGTGTGATTTAAAGTAACTGCATGCAAACCCTTAATTGCCTCTCTGAAGTACAAGTTGAGTTGTATGCATGCTGATTTATGATTATCGCAAATGAATTCTATAGATACAACAAAATAAATTCTCTGAAGTACAAGTTGGGTTGTATGCATGCTGATGATTTGAAGTAACTACATATACATTTACAGGAGGCTGCCAACAGTACACAAAGCAGAAATGACGAGAAGCAGACCAATACCACCCATCTTCCGAGCAGCAGCTGCAGATGGATATATGTAGAACTGAGGCACCGTGGGGTTTGCATTATAAGAATTCATCTCCGGCTGTTGGTCGATGATAACGAACATAGGAGGCGGCGGCCCGACGATCACAAATGCAGGCGGAAGCGGAGGTGGCGGGCAGTACTGAGACGATGGATTATACGGTGGTGGCGGCGGCGGCGGTGGCTGTGGTGGCGGAGGACTAATTGCTACTCCGCAACAGGGATTGCAGCTCCCGCACTTGACCACCGGTGGATCTAGTGCGGTGCAAGTTGAGGATATGGAAGCCGCAAAAAAGAGGAGGGATCGAAGCAGCATCAAATGGCGCATTTTCTTCGACCACCGATCGATCGATGCTAGCTACTGGAGGTTTGCTTGCATGCATGGGAGGGAATGTTTTGGTGGTGTTGCTGGCTGGCTGGCTTAGTTTTTATTGATATCATCTACATTAATATATTACATTACATCGTTGTGGATCGGAAAGCGATTCCCATGTGGGTTTTAATTCCGTGGAGCCAGAAATGATAACTGTCCATTTACTATCACCAAAATCCAAACAATTCGACTACAAAAACTCAAATTATAGGAAGGGATATTTAGACTTTAGATTTCAAATAAGTTTCTAAATTATTGTTTGGGTCTACATATTATACATAATTAGTATTTTGGTCTTAAAAACGTCACCAAAAATAATTAGTGACACTTTTGGTACACTTTTGATGACACTTTTAAGATATTAGTGACACTTTTGAGATCCAAACACTAATTATATATAAAATGGAGATCCAAATACTAATTTTGAAACTTATTTGAGATCCAAAATCTAAATATCTCTTATAAGAACTCACATTAAAAACTGTAATATAATTTTGGCATGTGTACAATATTTTTTTATTTAGATCATTTATTTTTCTTATTTAAATCTTTATGAAAATCAAAAAATGAGATATATATAATTCAAACAATTTATTATTGATGAGCTTAAAAAATTAGGAAGTCATAAGTTGCTCTAGGATTATGGAAATCCAATTTTTTTTAGAAGAGTCTATACCTTACAATTAATGGTTACTTGTTGATTTGAGGCTACACAAGCGTACTATTTAGCTGACCGACCCTACTATTTATTGCAACTGTTCCGAACAACATTTAATGTTAACAAGTTTAGGTTCCTTTCTACGTAATCAAGTGCCAACCACCACCTCTACCCGCTGTGATGTTACGCTGGACCAAGTACAAGAGTAATTACCAAATGCTTACAATCCACTTACAACCTTCATCCATTGCTGACATGTGAGACATTACATATCAGCAAATGAATGAGTGATTGTAAGTGGATTGTAAACATTTGGTAGTAGACTTAGCATTATTGCAAGTACAAAGAGAATGCTTAAGGCTTGCATATATTATTTTGTGATGTTATGCTGGAACAAGTCACAAGAGAATGCATTCTTCCTCACAGTATTGCATTCATCTTCACTCCTCACCTCAAGGAATGAATTGGGCCAGGCGGTTCGGAAACCAGTCCAGATCCGATTCGATCAAATTCGGAATGGACCAATTCAGATCCGGTCAACGGACCGATCCGGTCCGACCGACATTTCTTTCGGTTGCGGGTTGGGTTCAGCTATATGCCTCGAAAGTCCGGTCCGACAGAAAATCAGATACGAACTAGGTTTTGCCCCCCAAGCCGCTCAACCCGCCCCGTACTGGCTCGATCGGTCAGTTGCCCGGACAAAGTCCGGTCCAGGCCCGTTTAGACGATAATTTACCATACCCTCCTAATATATCTTTTGTTAAATCATTGGGGGTATTTTGATAAAAGATAAAACCTCCCAACAGCCATACTGACATAAGTTGTGATATTTTACCAAAATATTCCCGATTATATCCATTTTAATCGTTATTAAAGGAAATTTTGGTCATTTTTTCTAAAAATGACCAAAATATTCTTGTAGCAGCTATATTTTAAGAATATTGGGGGTCATTTGTTACCCGAAAATTTCTATAAATAAAACGTACATTTTTCAAATTTATCACAATAATTTTTTTTTTCTTTTCTAATACTTACAAGCAATCTAGTGAAGTAGAAGCTTTCTGGAGACTGGAGTGCAAAAAAAAAGGGTAAGAGTTTAGAAAATTTTGAGGCTTCAACTTGATAGACACTATAAAGTTGCAACAAATCTACATCCGACTGTAGAGAAAATCAAGTTGTGGTTTAAATATTTTATTATTATTATTATAATAAAATTAGTTAATTTTGATATTGATCAATAATTTTCTTCTACTAAAAAAAGTGGCCTTTCAGGCCGGCTTAAAATTGTTTTAATAAATGTCTATATCTTCCAATTATTATTTGGGATGGTATTTAGGACACATTTAAATTGTGTTATTAGGATGATGTGGCAAAAGTTTAAGAGACGAAAATAAACGTCCTAATTATTTTTAAGTGACGATTAAAACAAGTGTTTCAAAAATTTACAAATTTTTATATTCGGTGACGGCTCGTTAAGCCATCGCAAAGGTAAGTATTTATAATGGTTAAAATCATTCTAATAATTTGATGTCGATTTGTTAGGGACAACTTGAGAGGAGTTACAAAAGGATAGATATACTTTATTTATAGGACCGGTAAAACCTGCTTATGAAAACGTCACTCAAAAGAACTGTTTTGACAGGTAAGTCCCAAAAGCTAATAACTAAAGTCCTAATTATTATAAAATTATTATTTATGACATACAATTAAAATTTATATATATATAACAAATAAAAATAATAATATTTTAGCAATGTTTTTTTTTAAAAGTATTGTACAAACAGTCTTGACAGTATAGCATCATCCACGGAAAAAAACTATAGACATTTTAAAACAAAGTAAAGAGGGAAAGACATTAAAATATGTACTTCAATTGTGTTGTAAAAAAAAATGACAGCATACGTATAATGGTCTTTGCACTTAAAAGAGATTATTTATAAGGGCACATTCAAAGTTGATCAGGGCTATTCCATTCATTACTTTGATTTATTTACAAGTTTGTCATTGAAAAAACTACTCAGGACTAATCCAACTTTAGATATATAAGTAATTTTTTTTTTTCTTTTTTACTCTTGTTTCCTTCCTCAACCCATCCAAGAAAACAAAAAGAACAAGAACAAGAAAAAGAACAAGAACAAGAACAAGAATAAGAACGTGGGATGAGTTTTCTTCTCATCTTCTTCTTCTCCACCATTTTCATCCTCACCATCTCCATCAAAATCCTACTTTCCTTCTTATTCCCAATTTTGTTGGCTCCTCACAAATAATGTACAAACCCTAATATTGGTGGGTGAACAAACAATGTATTAACCCTCTGGTGGGTGAACATGACATTCTTTGTGAAGCAGTCTCGGTTAACTCTCCGGCCGACAAAATCCTATTTTGGCAGTCCTAAGATCGACCAAGTCGACTTTAGGACTGCCATAATTTATGTCAGTCCAAAATAATTCTAGGATTGCCAAAAATTTGGGCAGTCCTAAAATGGACTTGCTGGACAATAAGTCCATTTTAGGATTGCCTAAATTTCTGGCAGTCCTGATAGTGGATAGGATTGCCAGAAATTTTGGCAGTACCTGACGGTCAAAAAAGTTTATTTTAGGTATAAATATATTTTAGTGATAAGTCTGTCAATTTTCTTCTTTTTAAAATAAACATATTTTAGAGATAAGTCTCTCAATTTTAAATCTATTTTAGAGTCTCAATTACCTACTCGGTTTAAAAATATTCTAAATTTTAAATCTATCTTATAGATAAATCTCTCAATTTTTTTCATTAATAAATCTCATAGATAAATCTATTAATTTTAATCTATCTTATAGATAAATCTAGTTTTGGCCGTCATATTTTAGAGATAAGTCTCTCAATTTAAAATCTATTTAAAAAACTCAAAATTTATCTATTTATTTAAAATCTATCTATTTAAAAAAAAAAACTCAAAATTGTAAATCTATTTCAGGACTACCACAATTTTTTGGTAGTCTTCAATACTACTAAGACTGCCAGAAAGTGTGGCAGTCCTGGGATGCACTTGTTATACATCAGGACTGTCACAAATTCTGGCAGTCCTATCAGTATTTAGGACTACCAGAAACTATGACAGTCCTAAAGTCGACTTAGCCAAATATTGTTAGGATTTACTTCGATCATGAAATTGGTTATAAATAATTGAAATAAATATTACATTGTATGTTTTCCATCATGATAATTTAACTTGGATTTTAGGAATAAACATTACAAGAAGAATATGAGAGGAAACTAGGATTTTGGGAAGAGAGCCTTTGGGTGTCATCGAAATTGGGAATGAGAGATTGTGGAAGGGGTTAAGATGATGATGAAGAAGAAGAAGATGAAGAAAGCTAGGGTTTTGGAAGATAGATAGTGAAATTTTGAAATGAAGCTCAAAATTTGGGTTTGGGGGTGTGTGAGATTGGAACAGCCCACAATGAGTAAGAAAATGAGATGTCATGAGTAATTTTTTTCTCAAACCTGGACTAGCTCCAATCATGATGTGCCCTGATCAACTTTTGATGTGCCCTTATAAATAATCTTAGAAGGCTGTATATGTCAGCTCCCTTATTGATTGTGGTGTTAAACCAGAAATATGATACATTCTGTGCATGTTACTGCGATGTGTGACCTCCACCTCGACACCTTAAGAGCCTTCTTTCTCTGCAAAGAAAATTTGTAAGAAAATTCTTTGGCAAAATACTCAAACAAATGATGTTCAGGAGTAAACACATGTCATGTCCTAGTCCTATAAAACAAATTTTAGAATTAAATGAAATTATCTAGCTTGAAACCTGGCTAAATTATCTAGCTTGTTGACTGCTTCTTTTTACTGTAAAAACAATCAATCAAATTTTGGCCTCCAAACCTAGGTCTTTACTATTAATTTTTGTCCATGTTTAGCCATTTCAACCTCATTCTAAGGTATATATATCTCAAGACTTTGTCATGCTTACTAGAAATACAATCTTTCCTGCTATTGTGTTAACTAGAAATACATAATAATAATATTTCTTAATCGATCAGTGAATACACAAAGTAATATTTCTTATAATCAGAGTAACATTGAACCATGCCCACAAACAGAATCTTCATTTGAGTAGAAAAAAAAAAGATGATATCCCTCATGGCAAGGAAGAAGATAATTAATGGAATATGAATAAAAATTTGCAGATTCCGTCTAATTTTAGTATATGTCCCTCTTTGGAACATACATCCAAGGGAAGAGAATACAAAGATATCACCCTTTGGAATATAAAACAAATGGAAGAGAACAAACTTGATGTGTTCCCATATATCGGTGACAAACAATAATTAATATGCCAACTAAAGAATGTCATAATTCTCAACGATAATACGCACAATGAGGTTCATAACTTCTTACAAGTTAGTTTATCTTTGTGCACAAGTCATATGGTAAATGTCCAATGGAATCGTGGGCGTCACTTCGCTTCGTACGAGCGATCGGACGGATACATACGGCCCGTGAATGTTATTTGTCGTTTGTACGGTCGAGTGAGTGTTGTCTTGTCTCGTACGAGCGATCGAACGGATGCGACCGGCCTGTGGGCATTTTTTGTCATTCGAGGGATGAGAGAATGTCGGTGTCAACAAGAAGATGATGATAAAATACCGTACGGACGTGCGATCTTCCCATTCACGATCCTACAATATTAGAGATCTGATAAAATATGACATACTATGAGTCTGAAAGGGGAAAGATATTGTAAAAGTATATTGACATGTCAAGCAAACTGAGTTCCCTTCCCGACGAGAAAAATAAAAAACAAAAAACAAAAATGAACTACAGTAATAGGTAGTACAGTAACTTATAACACTTTTATGATACTTTTGCACGTCAGAGCCTTCATTGTGTTTCCTTGTTCTTTCCCTGGGACGTCTGACATCACCAAACGTATGTATATAAATTTGTAGTTGCTATTCAAAATCATCATTCAAAAAAAAAAAAAAAAAAACTGTTTCTGAAACTAACATGTGAATCTATCGAGTTCAACAGGGATATTTCTTTGAGCTTAGTGCGTTTATCTCCATTACTGGTGGAAAATACATATTGACATTCAATTTGATTGATAGTGTATCTTGATATTTAATTAGGATTCATCTGTTACAATATTGTGGATCAATTTGTATTCAATTATAATTAGTTATCATTTATTTTTTGGTCTCCTGACTTATTGGAGAACCTTACTGTACAAGTAGGTTTCATATATTTCAAATGAATGAATACAATTAATCATTATGCCTCGGTATCCTATTCTATATAGTATAAGAGCAGGTTTGTACAATAAATATACTTGTAGCTAAGCCCTCAAAGATGTGTTGGTTTCGATCCCTCCGACATGTCACACCATCGCACTGAAAATCAGCCTTAGTCGTCTTTACTTCCACGTCCTTTTCCTTTTGTGCTCTGAGCTCATTCAAGGCAGACAATTCCTCCCTATTCTGCGTAGCCAGAAGTCGAAAGCATTTGTGTTGCTGGTTCCAGATCTCCCAAACAAAGTCAAAGCAGAAGAAAACATGGTCTCGAACTGATCCATGTTCCCACACAAGCAACATTTGTTGTCCGGATAGTCCACACCAAACCTGCTAAGACTGTCCCTAGTGAGTAAGCGATTACGGATCATCTCATATAGACAGAGAAAATTATTGACCGCTCCTCCTTTAGTCCAAATCAGATCTGTCCAGTCCATGTCCGCATTTCTGTTCATGATTTGGTTTAGGCCTTTCTAAAGCAGAAAGTCTTTATCCGCATCTTTCCAAATCCAGTAGTCCTCCGTTCCCATCCTATCTATTTTCACTGCCCGAATATCAGCCATATGAGCCACCTCTATCAGCCGACCTTGTAAGGTCCACTCTCCCTCCTTGAGAAGATAATTAACCTGTTTAGTGGATCCCCTTAGTGTAGGACCGTTGAGCATCTCTAGGGGGTGAATAAAGTGTGTGTGTGTAGCGGAATAAAAATCATCACTTCAAAAATTTGTATGACAGTAGTCAAATTAAAAAGAAGCATGCAGTATAAAAGTAAATGCGTAAAGTAAATAAATAGAGAATAGCAAATGCAAACACCAAGATTTATATTTGTTTCCTCTGAGAGGACTAGTTCAGTTTTGAGAACTCTAGCTTGATGTTTAATACACTATTTGAAATAGCAATTACACCACGTGCTTTAATCCGAAGGGCACGTCGACTTCTTACACCTTGTGCTTTTATTCGAAGGGTACGACGACTTCAACAACGAGCTTTAGCTTTAATACAAAGGACTTACGACTTCACAACCACAAGTGTAGAGACAACACTTTGAAATTCAAGCTTTACAACTCGATCAGACTTCTAAAATTGGAACCGCGTTGGCATTAGAAGGCTGTGAGTTGATCTTGGAAAGGAAGAATGTTTGTAGCTCAGATGGTAGAAGATATAAAAGTGAATCAGTCATTTAATATGGTGAAAACCCATAGCTATTTATAGGTTTACTGGGGAACGAATTTGGGTAGAGTTCAGTCCCCCAAACGTTCATAAATTCGAACGTTAAAGCCTGGTCTCCAAGAAGTAACGGTCAAATAGAAAATTAGGTCAGGGGACCGAGCTCGGTCCGAGTTAGAGCAAAACTCGGTCCGAGTTCGGTCACCTCATTTCTAGAATATTTCTGGTTTGGGTTCAGGCTGATTTGAGTGGACTGGTTTATATTTTGGGTTAGGGTTTAAGATTCCTAGTGCCAACACGACCCAATGCATATTTTTTTTCCTATAAAAGAAAGATAAAATATAGAACAAAATATAAAAACCAAGAGCACTTGATGATGCCTTTTTCCTTGACGGCAGTTGTTCAAAAATAAACAGATCTAGAATTCTGAATACATTCGGGGGCTTCGTCCCCGAACCCCCATAGGGGCTACTGTCCCTTCGACCCCTATCCGTTGACCGAACAACGAAACCCCCGAGTGCGAGGCTCCGGATAGGTCGTTGGGTGGTTCAGAGAAATCTTCTCGTATAACATCGTCTTTGGCCCATTATTAATTCTTCATTGCATATGTCCTGATTTGATCATACTTATTGTTTGTCTACAAATACATGTTAGACAAACAAAGTAGTATAATAGTATGATATTTAATGAACAATAGGATAATGCTACATTTAAGTATCAACATGATAGTGATTACATGAATATTAGTGACATCATTATGTTAAACTTAATCAATCAGCTATATCCAAAAATATAATACAATTATTGGGCTAACAATCTTTTCCTTTTTAATTATGGCAAATCGGTTACGTTTAAGATAGATATGATAAATGTATGTATCACTAATAAACACATACTACTAGAATATTGTGTGCTAACTTAAACTTATTTCTTCCCGTTGACATGATAAAAAATAAGCTCTCCCGTAATAAGATATAAAATAAATCAATCATAATAGAAGCAACGTGTAAATAATCATGAATAACGATTAGGATTCAAATCAAAATATGAAAGAAAATATAACTATAGTTTAAAAAGCGACCAATAAAGAACTATAATAAAAATAGATACCAATATAGTAAAAATCAATCATTGGTCATAAATAATCCATGAGGATTTAGAAATTAGCAGATCTAGTATATACCAATATGAAATATCAAGAATATACTAAGACTTTTAACAATGATCACAAAAAAAATGATTCACACTTTGTCCATACAAATTATTGAATCACTTCTATAAAAAATATAATTATTGAAAAGAAATCAAAATAGATATACTAGAATCTATCTACTTATCCAAGTTCATGCATTTGAACTCAATTACCTTAGCATGGATATTCATCTATTAGATAAACAAGAAGGTAATGAAGATAAAATACTTGAGACGGAAAAATTTAGTCAACTTGAATGCTCTTCCGCAAAATATGACCAGTCTAAATATAGATGTCACGCCCCAGAACCAGAATACTGGAGAGCGGGGGAATGACTCAGCCAGCTACGTATTACGGATAGATGAATACCGTATAATACGATCAATCCTGTCTAACCAGACGAGGGGGTGCATACTACATGAAAGTCTTACTATGGTCACTTCACATCTATTGTCTCAATCATTCAAACAAGAAGCAAAAATAGAGAACATGTAAGATAAAGCAGTAAGACGTCCCAAACGCTTAGTCAAAATGTTCTTGAGATCTGGCTTTACAAAACATAGCCAGATGGTATAGTAACATATACATAATTGTTATCAGCTGCAGTCTGACTTAATTACAATTATGTAAAAGTAAGTGCAAGACAATCCGACTAACATGTCGGTGCCAAACGGCTAAGTATAAAGTAAATAACAAAATGAGCGGTGGAGTAAGGAACCTACTTGAGTCCTCCTGCGATCATTCCTCTAGTATTGACCATCTTGGAGGTAGAAGTAAGCTGGATCCTCGGGGACCGGCTCTAAATCTGGCCATACAAAACCAGAGAGGTTAGACCTCTAATAGTAAGTACCACAAGGAAGGACGATATGAAGGATTAAACCAGTAAGTAAGAGGATATAATAATAGATCTCTGCTTTCCACTAGGATTCACATAACATCACGACACTTCGAACCAACCTCCTAACCAAACAAGGACAGAAGTTGGCCCGTCATGTCCTGACATTCTGATTATCTCAGTTATGCAACAGAGTAGGTACAGTACACAAATAAATCATCTTGATCGGCCAATCAACTCCTACGGCTTGCTATTGTGAGTCCCAAGTTATCCTGGACTTATGCAAATAGGGATTCCTCAGTTCTTACTATGTGCGAGCAAGGCTAGTCTATCTAGTCAATCAATTGTGCCAATCATGAATTAGACGAGTCCCAGTGGGACGTCCGTCATCAATATACAATATACAATAATAATATAAGCAGATACCGCTTCCTGCCCGTGTGGCAGGTATACAGTATCTGTGGAAACCAGCTGGCCTGTCGGGCACTACTAGTCCCAAGAGGGCTACCATATAAGAACTCGGGGATCCATTCTCTCCATGCAATCATTATTTTATTTAACTTAATAGTCCCTACGTTGAGTGAAATCCCATGCCGTGGATCATGGTCATTCAAATGAGTACTTTCGTACGGGGTACGATATGCGCAACTCTACAACGATACCCGTGCGGCTAGGTTATAGGTCTTACATAGCGTAATGCAACAATCAAATCTAAGCACAGAGTAATCATGCCTTGACCATAAGTACACATGCTGCTTCGTAGAAAAATAAATAAATAAATAAATTGAAGCCTGCATGTGCCTGTACGTCAATATTCGGGATCGGCTAATCGATTACAATAGTTCATTACATGAACGTGTCTCATTCATTTAATTCAATAAGACGACTAGCCAGTCTCTTAGTTCCAACTAGGAACGCATGATCAATTTTAGTCAAGATAACCATTATTATCAATGGTGACAAGGCATGAAAGTCAATTAGTATTAAATGGGGTCGAGTCTATAACTCTCAAGGTTAAGTCCCAGTCTTACTGGGTATCCATAAACCAATCAAGACACAGGACACGTTCTACACAACCATATATATTAAAAATATTAACATGCCAAGATTATCGAGTTCATGCAAAAAGCATAAGGATATAATAGGAGAACTATCATGCCACCATTAAATGAATAAATTATAGAACAAATAAAACACCCAGGTCAGGAAGTCATGCCAACAAGTCTATGCTAAGGCCAACAAGTCACGCCAAGTCTAGCAGGAGTGAGCGTATAAACAGCGTGAGCGTAAAAAGTGGTTCACGTTGGCACACACAGCGTGAGCGTGAAGGGAAATTCACGCATGCACAACGTGAGCGTGAAAAGTAACTCACGCACGCACAGCGTGAGCGTGAAAAGTGAGCGTGGAAAGTGAGCGTGGAAAATGATAAGAAATCTACGCACGCACGCAAAGGCGTGTGCGTAACTAAAATGTCACGCTAACACGCAAGAACGTGTGCGTGACTAAAAATTTATGCAGACACGTAAAGACGTGTGCGTGACTGAAAATTCACGCAGACACGTAAAGACGTGTGCGTGACTGAAAATTCACGCACTCATGTAAGAACGTGTGCGTGACTAAAAATTCACGCAGACACGTAAAGACGTGTGCGTGACTGAAAATTCACGCAGACACGTAAAGATGTGTGCGTGACTGAAAATTCACACAGACACGTAAAGACGTGTGCGTGACTGAAAATTCACGCAGACACGTAAGAACGTGTGCGTGACTGAACCTTCGTTCCAAGCCAGAAATGAAGTTCCCATGGTTCAGAACCCATGGACAACCGAGAATACACGCCAGGTTGGGAGATCAAAACCCATGAACAACCGAGAATACAACAACTTAGATCTAGAAGAAACAAGCCAAAGAAATCAAAAATGCTAAGTACTAAACTCTCTCAGGATCATGAGAGGAAGACAAATGAACCATAAAAATGGTTCTCCAAGTGGGAAGCAAGAAGCAAGATGTACTTGCCTGCTGTTGGTTGGTGGAAAAGAGTGGTGAGGAAGAAGAAGAAGTAATGGTGAAGGAGAGTTATGAGGAGAGAGAAGGGGATGTGGCCTTAAATAGGAAGGGTGGTGGTAGGTGGGGTTCGGTTCATTGAACCACCATGAACCCGAGAAAAACCAACCTAGGCCGAACCACAATAAGACTAAAGCAGAGAAGTTAAAAGCAGGAAATAAAATGCAGAAATAAAATACAGGAATAAAATTGCAGGAAATAAAATGCAGATAATTAATTAACATGAAATTAAAGGAATTTAAATACAGGATGATACATGATAAATATTAAATAAATATATATGAGTTGTATATGTATAAAAATATGCATTCTGGGAACGGGGAGTGACATCTATTAAGAAAAATTAGGAATATGACAATTCACAATTATTTGTAAGTGCCTTTGTACTAATCATTTAAGAAATATGAACATCATTCTTACTTCATGTAACAAAAAATTTCTACCATCGTGAGATGCAAATTTTGAGCTTCCCTTGAGCTTACAATATATATATAGTTTTGCCTCCCTTGAGCAAAACGGAAAAAAACCGCCTTCCTTTAATAGGGCGATAGTCCTTAAAGTGAGATGCAAATTTAGTGAACACAAAATGTAATGCAATTTGGAGAACAACCCTGAATATTCATCTAAACATTTCCCGTCAACAATCCTGTTAACCCGGGATCAGGCTGTGAATTTCGAGCCTCCCTTGGGCTTATCAATCGTCTATTCGATGTTACTGTCGAAATAGACGTAATAAATTTCCGAGCCTCCCTTGGGCTTAGTTTGCCTCCCTTGAGCAAACAAAATACTGATCAGCTTTTTGTTGTAATTATGTTACGGGACATTTAGGGATATTCAGTTTGTTCTCCCCCGTCCAATGCATCCTAAATGTTACCAAGAATTTCCCAAATGATTTTAGATTTTAAAAAATGTTCCGATTTTTTTGAAAGTCGGAAATTGACTATCTCTTGAAATTTCCAAAAATTTTGGCAGAGTCTCTTTTGTTTTTAGAGAATCGAAAATTTACAAGAGACAATATATGATAAAAATAAATTCCGGGTTCGCCGACCCCTTCGGTGGAGCAACTCTCAACACCGGAACTCAAGCAAGCATATGTATATGTAAAAGGCTTAATTCTTACCATGGCAATTTGGCAAGCAAGCAAGCATTTTATTTAGGCAAGCAATTTCCTTGATTTGAGCGACTTGTAGTTCACTATCCCAAGTATCCAAATGAAGTTATTAGTAGTATATAGGCATCAAATCTATGTGTCATGACTTGACAAAACCCATGTTAGACTCTTTGTAATATTGCATTGGTGTGCTAGAGAGTTGGAAATTCATAGAAGTAAAGTTATCATGGTATATAGGGACTTGCAAAATAATTAATTTAACCATCAATCATTCCAACATGTGTTATTTCGATAGGTTTAATAATTTGGACAGAATTATATAATTATGCTAATATCGAAAACTACTCTCGTGTACACGTGTTTAAGTAAGAAAATGTAAGACATATATATATATATATATATATATATATATATATATATATATATATATATATATATATATATATATATATATATATATATATATATATATATATATATCCATGTACATTTGTAACTCTCGGTTAAGCCCCTAAAATCATATATTCATGTATATATCCATGTATATATATATATATATATATATATATTCATGTATATATCCATGTATATATATATATATATATATATATATATATATATATATATATATATATATATATATATATATATATATATATATATATATTTTTAATAAAAATCCCCTCTTATTATAAACAAGGCTCCAAAAGCGGAAGCCGGACACGTATACAAGGCAAAAGTATACCAAAAGGAAAGACAGGGGAAAAGGCGGACTCAGCCGCCAAAACTATGAGAAGAACGGAGTCCCGAAAGCCGGAGATCTGTGGGAGCAAAGGGAGCTCCTTTTGCGGCATTGCCGGTGAATTTCCTTGATCAGCTGGTCGGCAGAGTATTGGTGTCCTTCGTATCTTGCTTTGTTGCGATTCTTCCAAATTACCCAGGTGGCGGCCGCTGCAACGATCTGGTGGCCGTGGGATGCGGCTCCCTAGTGGGCCAGAAGATCGATAAAGCGCCCGTCTTCTAGAGAGGTGTTGTAGTTGTGATGGAGGGTACTCCAGATTTTGTTAGGGAGGCTTCCTTTCCTGAAGATGTGGTCAATGGTCTCCGTCTGACGCTCGATGCAGCAATTACAAGCAGACACCAGACTGATACCGATGGAGTTGAGGTTGTCGTCTGTAGGCAATTTCTTTCTCATGACTCTCCATAGGAGGAAGGACCATTTCTTAGGGATGCAAGAGTGCCAGTAACGCGCAATGAAAAGGTCTGGGCCGTTGTCCTGGATCGTGAGCCTAGCCGATCTCACAGAGAAAGCTCCTGAAGCTGCCAGCGACCACCTCAGCTTGTCGGCGTCGGTCCCGATGGTAAGTCCGAGTTGGCGAATGCTGTCAACTGTTTCGTTGCCTGACCAATCACGGATCCTGTCCCAATTCCAATCGTTGTTGGTGGGATTCCACAGGTCTTTAATCTTCGTGTTTCTAGTGGAATCGATAATGTTCGGGATAAGGTTGTCTCCAATCCACCTTTCCAGGAAAGGGTTGGACTCGCCAGTACCCAGATGGAGTCTGATCGCGGGCTCGGACAAATCACGGCCGCGAAGAATACGTCGCCAAGCCGCGGAAGATCTGCAGTTAGCTGTGGCCGTCACTGGATGGATGTGTTTGAAGTACCTGGCCTTCATGAACTTGGTCCACAGGTTGTGGCTTGTGCGTAATTTCTACCACAGTTTCATAGAGAAAGCTTTGACGATGTGATCGAGTTTGGTGAATCCTAGCCCGCCGTTAGCGATCGGGGATGCCATAGTATCCCAGCTGGCCCAGTGGTGTTTGTCTTGCCCCTTGTTGTGCCCCCAGAAGAAGTTGCAAAACATCTGCTCAATGGACGTGAGAACCTTCTTGGTTGGGGCGCAGGCCGCAAGGGTGTGGATGGGGACGGAGTTGAGCACATGTTTGATACGAATAATTTTCCCTCCTGGGGATAGGGTTGCGTTATGCCAACCAACAATCTTGTTCCTGATTTTGGTGATCAAATTCTCGAAGATGCTGGCGTTGGATTTCCCGTATACCAGGGGGCATCCGAGATAGCTGAAAGGAGGATGAGCCACCGCAATGGAAGTGAGGTTGGTGAGTCTGGTCGCATTCTCGATTTTGATATTGTGGTGGGCGTAAATTACATATTTGGAAAGGTTGACCTTCTGGCCGGAGCATCTGGAGTACCGCTCCAGGGTGTTGTGAACCACCTCCATCGATCCGACGTCCCCGGATGAGAAGATGAGAAGGTCGTCGGCAAAAGCCAGGTGGGTGATAGTGGGGCATCCGCTGGCAGTGTGGTATTGCAGGAAGTTTAGGGTGTTGACCATGTTGTTTAGGTTTCTGCTCAGGGCGTCGGCAGCGATGATGAAGATCATGGACGATAGAGGGTCGCCCTGTCTGACTCCTCGGCTAGATTTGAAAAATCCTTCGGATTGGCCATTGATAACTGTGGAGAACCAAGAGTTGCTGATGGATCTCCACACGATGTTGGTCCAGTTCTCTGAGAATCCGAAAGCTCTGAAGACCCAGATCATGAATTGCCAATCGAGTCTGTCGTATGCTTTTTCTATGTCAATTTTGATGGCGATGTTGCCCCCTCTCGCCGGGAATTTCATGCAGGTAATAAGTTCTTGGGCCAGCATGATGTTGTCTTGGATGGTTCTTCCGCGCACGAACCCGCTTTGCTCCTCCGAGATAATTTTGGGGAGGGTGTCTGCCATTCTGGTAGCGATGATCTTGGAGATAATTTTGTTGGTGAATGTGCAAAGGCTGATGGGTTGGAAGTCACGAAAGGAGTTGGGGTTATCTTTTTTCGGGATGAGGATGAGATTGGTGCTGGAGATGGCTTTGGGGTAAGTAGCTCCTTCGAGAAAGGCGATCGCCGCTTCGGTGATGTCTTGCTTGATAATATCCCAGCAGGTGCGGAAGAAATTGCCAGAGAAGCCGTCCGGGCCGGGAGCGCTATGCACGTTTAAGGCCCACACCGCGTCTTTTACTTCTTGTTCGGACAGAGGGCGCTCCAGCAGAGCATTGTCGAAGTCGTTAATGATGGTGGGGATTTGGTCAAGGAAAGAGTTGTCTTTAAGGACCATCTCCTTGGCGAATAATTTAGAGTAGAAATCAGTAGCCGCCTCTTGGATTCCCTTGTGATCTGATCTGATGGTGCCTTGCTCGTCAGTGATGTGATGTATAGAAAGTTTGTTTCTTTTGCCGTTGACGCAGGCGTGGAAGTATTTGGAGTTCTTGTCCCCGTCGCTATCCCATTTCAGTCTGGCTTTCTGTTTCCAGAAGTCGGTCTCGACTTTGAGCCTGAATTTGAGAATAGCCTTGGTTAGATTCAAGGCTCTCCTAGCCGCAGGAGATCGGTCGGAGAGGAATAAAGCTTCTGCGCGGGTGACATCGTCCTCTGCAACGCGAATCGCTTGGAAGATGTCCCCGAATGCTTGTTTGCTCCAATTAGAAAGAGCCTTCCTGGTGGCTTTGAGCTTGTTGCTGACCTGAGTGAGAGGATGAGGGGAGTCCTGACTATTCCACGCTTCTGCCACGATGCTCAAGAATTGCGGGTGGTCGGTCCAGAAGTCGAGGAATTGGAAGTTCTTTTTTGATGGGTAGGTTTTGTTTTTGATTTCCACCAGGATTGGGGCGTGGTCGGATTCGGTGGAGTTGAGGTGGGACAGGGTGGAGCTGATTCTCATATCGTGCCAGCGGTCGTTGGTGAGAGCTCTATCCAGACGGGAGTATTGGCGACGGTTGCCTTCCTGCATGTTACACCAGGTGAATTTGCTGCCTTTGAACTGAAGAGGAGTGAGGTGAGCATTGAAGATAAAATTGTTGAAGTCTTGCATGGCTGATAGGGGCGGAGGGCGACCTCCAATCTTCTCGTCGCTGCGGGTGACGGCGTTGAAGTCCCCTATGCAAAGCCAGGGGGTGTTGGTGTTGTGGAGATAGGTGTCGAGAAGGTCGTTCCATAGGTATTTCCGTTCTGCAATGACACAGCTACCGTGGACTGCGGACATGATGGCCCGCTCCGGTAGGGTGGGATGGGTGACCCAGCAAGAGAGAGCTTGTTGGGTGTCCTGGATGATGTCGAGATTAACCTCTTTCGACCCAAGAATCCAGATGTCGTGTCTGCCGGCAATCGCCGTGGGGAGGCCCAGAGCCAACTGGGTGGATTTGAGACGTTTTGAGGGAATTTTGGGTTCAATAATGATGAAGATGTCAATCTTGTGAATTTTCCGAAGACTGGTAATTCTCCGTAAAGTCGATTTATTAGCCAGACCTCGAACGTTCCAAGAAAGGATGTTAAGCATTTAAAGATTGTGGGGTGTTTTTTTTTTTGTTCCGTCTTGCGGCGGATCTAGTTTGGATGGTGGCGGTTTTGTCGGAGCCTGAATTGCTCCGTTGGGAGTCTGCCGGGTTGATGGTCGATGTTGTGGGTGGGTTGGGGTTGTGGCACTCGTGTGGACCGGGGGGAGGTCCTATCAGATTGCCTGCAGTGTCGACTGCTGTCTCCTCCGGAGGAATGGCAAGAGAGTCTTGCGCACTCTCGATCAATAGTTGCTGAAGGGGGGCTCCAGCGGTTCGAACTTGGATGCCTCTCCTCACTTGATCGGGTCCCAGAATGGCTAGGACGTCTTCAACTGGGATAGCACTGGGGGATTGATGAGTATCTTTGGGGGGGAAAGTGGCCAAGGGGGCGGCCTCCTGACTAGAGGGGAGTTGTCGGTGATCTGTGTTGCCTGAGTCGGTTGCGTCCTCCATATGCGAGGAGGTGGGGGATGAGGGTGACAGGTCGAGGGTGCTGGTGCCTTCTAGAGGGTATCCGGGCTCCGGGTCCTCTACCTCGAGAATGGCGAAAGGGTTGGAGATCTCTATGTGTTGGGGAATGAAGGGGATCAGGGCCCTGCTCGGGGCTTCGCTGGAGTCCGGCTCTCCGATGCTGGAATCGAATCGAATGTGAGTGTTCGGTAGGGGAAGAATGGGCGACTTGGGGTGCTCCCCTTCCGGTTGGTCATTGACTTTGTCTTTCCTGGGTGGCTTCTTTTTCAGCTCCGGATGCATGCGATGACAGTTCTTAGGGAGGTGGCCTCTTAGGTGGCAGTGGTTGCAGAACAACACATGGTTGTCGTAGAGTATTTGTTGGGTGTGGGTGTGATTGCCTAGCTCGATGTTGATGAAGTTGGGAGGTTCTGAAGTGAGGTCTAGTTCAACACAGATCTTTACGTAGTGGGCTTTGGTAAGGTTGCTGGTCTCGGGAGCTGTAGCCACGTACGTCCCGAAGGAGTTGGCGATGCGCTTTAGCGCTGCAGGAACAAAGCAGATGAGGAAAAGATTGGGAAGGGTAACCCAAGCTGCAACCGTAGCTGAGTCTTCTTTGGTGTTGAATCCTGGAGACCACTTGATAATTTTCATCTGGTGGGAGTCAATCTTGCAGGTTCCCTTGGACCACACGGTCCTGTGATCGCGTTCTGAAGAAAGGTGAAGGAGAATGTGCCTGGGGTCGAGGGGGGCTACTCGGTAGTCGGACGAGAGATTCCATTTGGCGATCGCTTCCTGCACCCTGGGAAGTTTGGGGCACCCGGTGGAGAATTTAAGGATGAAGGTGTGAGAAAAGGCCGTTGACAGAGACGACAGTTCCAAATCGGTGAAGGGAATAACGGGGGTCGATGACTCTAGGGAGTATTCAATATCTGGCAGATGGACGTCTGGAAAGATGATCCCCTTCGAGGGAAGGAGGTCCGGACGGAGCATGGCGGCGTAGGAGGGTTGGGATGGTCCGGAGGGAGCAAGACCCAAAGGGACGGGACGGGAGGGAGGTGGCTCGCTCGGAGGGAGAGAGAGCTCGTGGCCGAAGGTGGAAGGGGGGGAGTGGCCGAGGGTAGTGGAATCGTGGAGGGGTTCCGGGGACTCGGAAGCGATGTGCGTCCCCCCGAGGGGAGAAGAGCTGACCAAGGCGGGCAAGGAGGTAGGGGGAACGGTTGGCGCCGGAGACGAGGTAGGGTAGGCAGGCTTGCCTAAGGGAAGAGGAGGGGCCTGGGAGGCGGGGGGTGCTGAGGGTGTGGGGGGGTAGGTTAGCGCTGGAGCGCGCAGAGGGGGCGGGTGGGAATACTGATGGGATGGGTGCCGCAAGGAGGAGCTGGAGGGAAGCGCAAGGGGGCGGGGGCCCCCTGAGGAAAAGACGGGTGCTGCGCTGGTGAGGAGAAGCTCAGAATATGCGCTGGTGGATAGCGGAGGGAAAGAGGCGCTCGACTGGGGCTGCGCAGAAGAGGCGACAGGTGGCCTGAACGTCTGGGTCTGCGCAGATGAAGAATGCGCGAGGGGTCGGGGGCCCCCAGAGGGAAGGACGGGAACATGCAAAGGCGCGAGGTTGGATGGGAACGACGGGGTTTGCGCAGAAATAGGGGAGAGTGGCCTCTCCAGATGCGCAGGGACTGAGGGGTGCGCCTGGGAATGCGCAGAGGGGGTGGTAAGGGGCCACACCCGTTGCGCCATGATGGGGTGGTTAGCCACAGATTGCGCAGAGGGGGGGGGGGGGGCGTGAAGCCGCTCCTGCTGGGGCACGTGTTGCGCCAGGATGGGAAGGATATCCACGGATTGCGCAGAGGGGAGCCGCTCCTGTAGGGGCACTAGAGGATTGGAAGATTGCGCAAAGGAACGTGGGTCCCCAGGGGAGTAATCGGGTGATAGCAGCTGCACAAAAGAGGGATGCGCCTGGGGCATCGTTGCATGTGCAACAGCTGGCCACACCTGGTGGGACCCGCAAATGGACAAGGGGGGTATCTGGGACAGTTGGCTTGGCCTCCAACACGTCCAGAGGGGACCACCACGTAAGGGACGCCAAGGCTGGCGTGTTCGAGAGTCCAAGGGGCGGGGGGCCCAAGACCGTAGCAGTAGGAGGACACTGCTCCCGAGGGGGGGCGGTGAAATTCGAAAAGAAGGCCTGGGCGGGATCGGAGGACTGCTCCGAGAACAGCCCATAGGCGGTGGCTCCGCCAACCAGGGAGGGGGGTGATGGGGATCCGGGAGATCCTTCCAGGGAGGACGCTGGGCAGTTGCTCCACTCCAGAGGACCGGAGAAGGCGCCTGGCTGAGCGGAGGGGGGGGGGGGCGGCCGACGATGGAGGGAGGGGCTGAGGGTGGGGAGGAGGGGGGCGGGAGTGGAGAGCGGCGGGGAGAAGCTGGCGTATCAGCGCGAGCGCCTCGGGAGGCCAGGGGAGAGACATCGGGGAGGATGGCCGGAGAGGGCCGACGATCGAGGAGGAGGAGGGGGAGGGGGAAGGAGGAGGACGGAGGGGAGGGGGGCGGCCGGCCTAAGCCGGCCAAGGGTTGGGGCACTGGCTTGCAAGGGGAGCGGGGGAACAGCTCATGGCTCCTATATATATATATATCATATATATATATATATATATATATATATATATATATATATATATTATATATATATATATATATATATATATATATATATATATATGTTTATATATATATATTCAATTTGTGTAGGTTAAGCCCCTAAAATCATACCGAGAGTTACAAATGTACATGGATATATATATATATATATATATATATATATATATATATATATATATATATATATATATATAAGAATGTACATCTATATATAGTGTCAAAGTGTGTATAAATATATCATGTATCCAAGAACCCATCGGTGTCGTGTCCAATACTTATACATTTGCGTTGTATCCTACACAAGGTGTCATTTACATATATTAATTGTATCGTGTCCAATACATTCATTCATGTGTCCAATTATTGATATACACATATATACCTGTGTATAATAGTTTTCGAATTCCCAATTTCTTTCAACCAAATTGCATTTTTGATGTAGTCCACAAAATTTTAGAATTTAAAATACTCAATAATTGCTCCTATTAATTAGGAAATTAACCAAAACAAAGGAATTCAAAGGGATAGAGGAAAAAAAAGGAGGACTTGCTTCCAAGTATTACTCTAACCTCCAAAACTACCAATATCTTACAATTTAAATTTCTTATGATCTTAACTTGTAATTTTAGAATTTTAAATGAATTCATAATTATTCAAAATTAACATAGATGATCAAATTAAGAATCTTCAAGAGAAGAAGAAGGGAAAAAGAGGACTTGCCTTGGGTTGGGAATTGACCTAGCTTCTTCACAAATTTCCTAGTTTAAACCCAATAACAATAACAAATTCTTGTTAGCTATTCTAGGTTTAAAGTTAGAAGGAAGAGATTGGGGAAGAAAATAAAGAAAAACTCACCTAGGGTTCTTGGAAATGGAAGTGAAGGAGGAAGAAGATGAAGATGAAGAGAAGGTGAAGATGAGGGTTGGGGGGTGGCCGGAGTGGGGCGGCCGGCGGCAGCAGGCGGCGGCGGCAGGTGGCGGCGGGCGGCAGCGGCAGGTGGCGGCGGGCGGCAGTGGGCCGGTGGGGATGGTGGGGTGTTTGTGTGTTTTTTTTGTTTTTTTTGCTTGTGTGTGTGTGTGAGTGGAGGATTTTTAATGGGGAAGAGTGGATGAGGTGTCCCCTCCTCATAAATACAAGGGACACCTACCCCATTTCTCCATTCTTCTAATGGACACATGGCATGACATGTGTCATGCCATGGAAAATTCCCTATTTCTCTATTTTTTTGAAAATAAATAATAATAATAATAATAATAATAATAATAATAATAATAAGAGTATGACAAGTCTACTCCCCTTAGAAAAATTTCGTCCTCGGAATTTGAAAGTACAATAATTGATTACTAACCTGGCTCAGGGAATAAATACGGATATTGCCTCCGCATATCTTCTTCTTTCTCCCAAGTTGAATTTCCAGGAGAATCCTTGCTCCATGCGACTCGTACTAATGGAATGATCTGATTGTGGAGTACCTTCTTCCTTCGATCCAAGATTCCAACGGGTTTCTGTTCTATCCGTAGTGTAGGTCCGACGGTGATCTCTGAATGGTCAAGTATATGGCTTGGATCTGACACATATCTTCGTAACTGAGAAACATGGAATACATTGTGAACTCCCTCTAGCATTGGTGGTAAGGCAAGCCGATATGATACATTCCCTACTTTTTTCAATATGTCGAAAGGTCCAATGTATCTCGGACTCAGTTTTCCTCTGGTCCCGAATCTGATGGTTCCCTTAGTTGGTGAAATCTTCAGAAACACATGCTCTCTAGGTTGAAACTCCAGTATTCTTCGATGCTTATCAGTCCACATCTTCTGTCTATCCTGGGATGGTTGCAGGTGACTTCTTATTGCTTTGACTATATCCACAGTTTGTGTTATTAGTTCCGGTCCCAGTAATTGTCTCTCTCCTACGTCGGTCCAACATACCGGCGATCTGCACTTTCTACCATATAGTGCTTCAAAAGGAGCCATTTTGATGCTATCATGGTAACTATTGTTATATGAAAATTCTACTAAATATAGATGATCATCCCAAGATCCTCCAAAATCTAAAGTACAAGCTCTCAGCATGTCTTCTAGGGTCTGAATGGTTCTTTCCGACTGGCCGTCTGTTTGGGGATGGTAGGCGGAGCTATATTTCAGTTGAGTGCCAAGATTTTCTTGTAGACTTCTCCAGAAATGAGAAGTAAATCTGGTATCTCTATCTGATACTATACTTACTGGTACTCCATGTTGACTGACAATCTGCTTCATGTATATTTCTGTCAGTGCTACTGTCGACTGTCCAACTCGAAAGGGCAAAAATCGAGCGAACTTCGTAAGTCTATCTACAATGACCCATATAGCATTATTACCCCTTTGGGTCTTAGGCAGTCCTGTCACAAAATCTATTGTGAGATGCTCCCATTTCCATTCGGGTATGGGCAAAGGTTGAAGAAGTCCTGCTGTCCTTTGATGTTCTGCTTTCACTTGCTGACAGACGAGACATTTAGATACAAATCTGGCAATTTTTCTTTTCATTCCGTGCCACCAAAATGTTTGTTTCAAATCTTTATACATTTTAGTGCTGCCCGGATGAATATAATATTGTGAGTTATGGGCTTCTGACATAATCTCCGTTCTTAAATCTCCACTGGGCACACATAATCGATCTCTGAATCTTAATGATCCGTCTGGATGCTTTCTTATCCCGGTCTGGAGCCCTGTTTCGGTTTGTTTCCAAATTTTCTGAAGTTTTGAGTCATTTTGCTGCCCTTCCTTAATCCTATCTATTAAGGAGGATTGCACTTGTAAGTTTTGCCATATTCCTTGGGATACCGGGCATACTATTTCAATTCCCATTTTTCTTAAATCTTCAAGGATTTTCTTAGGTATATTCATAAGGAAAGCTTCGGGCCTTCTACTTAGAGCATCAGCCACTTTATTAGCCTTGTCCAGGTGATATTCCAGCTCCATATCGAAGTCCTTCAGTAACTCCAACCATCTTCTTTGTCTCATATTGATCTCCTTTTGTGTGAAGATATATTTTAAACTTTTGTGGTCTGTGTATATTTTGATTCTTTTTCCATAAAAATAATGCCTCCATAACTTGAGTGCGAATACCACAGCTGCGAGTTCGAGATCATGAGTTGGATAATTTCTTTCATGTGTCTTTAATTGTCGGGATGCATAGGCTATGACTCTCCCGTGCTGCATCAGTACACATCCCAGACCCTTGCCTGATGCATCACTATATATCTTATATCCATCCGAACCAGATGGCAATGCCAGTACTGGAGCCAAAATTAATCTTTTCTTCAATTCGTCAAAGGCCATTTGACATTTCTCTGTCCAATTAAACTTTTCTTCCTTCCGGGTAAGACGGGTTAAAGGTTCTGCAATTCTTGAAAAATTTTCTACAAATCTTCAGTAGTAACCAGCTAGTCCTAAGAAACTTCTGATTTCTGCTACAGATTTAGGTGTTGGCCAAGACTTAACTGCTTCCACCTTCCTCGGGTCTACCGAGATGCCTTCTCCGCTGATAATATGCCCTAGAAATGGTATTTGGTCTAGCCAAAATTCACATTTACTAAGCTTGGCATATAATTGTTCTTCCCGCAACGTTTGTAATACAATCCTCAAGTGTTTTTCATGTTCCTCCTCACTTTTGGAGTATATAAGAATGTCGTCAATGAATACAATTACGAATTTATCCAGATATTGATAGAATATCCGATTCATCAGATCCATAAATATGGCGGGTGCATTCGTTAACCCGAATAGCATAACTAAGAATTTGTAATGCCCATATCGAGTTCTAAATGCAGTCTTAGGGACGTCTTCCTTCTTCACCTTCACTTGATGGTATCCGGACCTTAGATCAATTTTTGAGAATACCCCTGCCTCTCCTAACTGATCAAATAGTTGATCAATCCTAGGTAAGGGGTATTTATTCTTGATGGTAACCTCATTCAAGGCCCTATAATCAATTACTAGGCGTAGGGTTCCATCCTTCTTTTTCACAAACAATACTGGTGTACCCCACGACGACGCGCTGGGTTGAATAAATCCTTTTGCTAACAATTCCTTTATTTGTTTATTCAACTCAGCTAATTCCTCTTTGTTCATTGGGTATATTTTCTTGGCTATGGGAGCTGCTCCTGGTATTAGATCTATAAAGAATTCTACAGCTCTATCTGGGGGTAGCCCTGGCAATTCTTCTAGTTATACGTCTTTAAATTCCTCCACTATCCTTGGGAATGATTGCTCTGCTACTCCTTGCAGCAGCACTGGTAATTCAAATTTCTCTATTTCTTCTGTATTGAATTCATTTTGGTCTCTTACAAATTCATAAGACTCTCCGTCAGAAAGTTGAAATGAAACTTTTCCTTGACCGCAATCTATATTGGCTAATGTTACGGTTAGCCAATCCATGCCTAGTATCACATTATAGTTGCTTGTGGAAAAAAACAAGTAATCGAGTTCGAAAAGCTCCTCCATCCAACTTTATGGGACATTTACAACATACGCGATTGACTTCTACCACTCCGTTACCGGTGAGAACCTTTAGTAATTTAGGCAGAGGTTGGGATTCTATTTCACGTTGCGATATAAAAGAAGATGCTATAAATGAATGGGTAGCCTCGGAATCAAATAATACTGATACTGGATATGCAGAAACTAGAATCATACCTGAAACTACTTCTTCCGGGATATTGGCATCTTCAGTCCCCATCATAAATGCTTGCCCTTGTCCCTTTCTCTTCTTGTTGTGATTTTGGGCTTGACCCGTCCTTTGTACTTGTTGGAACTGATATGCCTGAGGGGCATATGGTGGCCTTTACTGATTCCCATAAGTTATGACCGCCTGTGAGGTTGGTGCCTGAATCCTTGGTTGAGGTTTGTTCCCCTGAATCGGAGGTCGATACCCTTGATTGAGGCCTTGTGTCGTTGCTCCAATTGCAGGCAGCTGAGGGCATTGATTAGTTGGATGATTTCCCGCTCCACATTTCAAGCAAAGTCCCAACAATTTTCTACATATATTTCTCTTGTGTCCTGGTTTCTAGTAGTAGTTGCAAATGATGAACCTATCTGGGTTACCATTTTGCGGACGCTTAGGTGGTCCCTGTCAATGATTCTTGTTGGAGGATGCCCCTTCCTCGAAGGTTCTTTTTGTTTTTGATGACCGGAAAGGTTGCTCTTCTCTTAGAATCCTTTCCTGGTCTCGAGCAGCTTCTGTTACCTCAGAAAAAGTCAGACATCGATAAGATGCAACCCTGCTCTTCAGTTGGGTCCCAAGCCCTTCTAAAAATTTGGATATTTTCGTTTCTTCGTCAGCTATCATGTTTGGGGCAAATCGACTGAGTCTGGAAAATTTCGCAGTATATTCATCAATTGTGCGTTTTCCTTGTTTCAGGTAGTTGAATTGCCTTTCTAATTCTATCCTTGCTGATTTAGGATAGAATCTTTCTTCAAACTTCTTCTTAAACTCAGCCTAGGATATATCCCTATCAGAATCTTCTAGATATTCGGCACTCCACTAGTATCCAGCAATATCTTCCAGCTGAATGCGAATCGCTGGTACCATATCCTCGTGTCGAATCTTTGCAGCCTTCATCAAGCCTTCAATAGTTCTTAGCCATTAACCCGCTTCCATTGCATTCTCAGTTCCCTTAAACTTGGGTGGCCTAAGATCCATGAATTCCTTAAGGGTTCTATCCTTGGTATTGTTAGAATTCTGTATTTGTTCCAATATTGAGGTATTGGTTGCATGGGCAGTATTGGTATGCTGACTATTGGTTTCTAGTATTTGTTGGAACAATCGAAACATATCAGTCACGGTTGGTTCAGCTGATACTTGAGGTGGTGGATTATTGGATTGATCCGGGTTGTCCATATCCTGAAAAAAAATTAAGAGACACAATCCTCAGGGAATATTTGACTCACAATATTTATTTATAACAAGATGTACAGCACGAACCATATATATTTCATCATTTCATTATAATGAGAGTAATACAAAATATTGTTTCTACTCCAACTTTACATCTGTTTACATTCTTCTCACTTAGTCTACTCATGTCACTCAACTTTTCCAAAATGTGACATGGTAATCTATTCTATTCCTACCTATCCCTACTCATATACATATGTACATCTGCTGATTTCTAAAATACAATACAGCAGACAAAAGAGAAGGACTCCTTCTTCTATACTATACACATGGTTAGGGTTTCTTATCCTACGGCCTCGATGAGGATCCTTTCCTCAGTGAGGATCTCGACCTCTGGGTGAAGTCTTTCAAAGTCGTCTAGTGTGTCCTCATAGCCATGTAGTCCGATGTAGATACGGTTTGGATCCCGAACATACAGGCAGTAGGTTGTATTTTCAAAATATACTTCAGCACCATCCTCAATATCCCTGATGATGGGACGCTTGACTCCATAGAACACTTGGTAGACATGAACGTCGTACCAATCCGGTGCATTCCACACTATTCTGGCGTACCGTTGGTATAGATACAAGGTATAGTCGCTCCCATCCCATTCCAAACTCGGCATAAATAGGTCCATACCTACATTCATAATATCCTTAAGTAAGAAGTACTTACAAGGAATACAAGAATATAGGAAAAGCATATTTTATTTATTGGCAGCACAATATGCTCCTACTACATACATTCATATATCACATTCCCACTACATACATTCATACATTACATTCCTACTACCTACATTCATACTTTACCTATATATTGCGGATCTAATACTTATTTATATTTCTACATTTATACATCATCCACATTCTGGGGATCTAAATCCACATTCGTCTTATGTTATGGATTTTTGCCTCTGGATACGTCTGCTTCCATTCCTCCAGAGTACCATTGCGATCGGTTTCTGGACCTTCAGAGGGTTCTGCCTTGATCAGGACATAGTAATGCACCGTATTATAACATACTCTTCTTTCATCTGCTATATCCGTTACCACCGGATATTTCAGCTCGTAATGTACCCCATAGGCCTCCATCATCCATTTTGGTGCTACTCGCCACATCTTTTTTACAAACGCATAATATTCATCCAGGCTGTGGCTGTCATTACCTAGTCTTGTAAAAGGTGCGAATCGGGGCATGATCTATACCAAGAATTCCTTGGGTCAGTTTCCCTTTACTAAGATTAAAATAATTGGTTAGATAAGAAAGAGGAAATTATTGCACAATGCTACTAACTATTGACACTTCCTTCTCAAGGATTCCTAGGGTGTGATTTGGACTCAAGGTGCTCCTTAAAATTCTAGAACCTACGTCCTATCTGAACCTATATTTTATCCTAGATTTTCCATTCTTGCTGACCTGCATGGGCTACCACTAAAAGACATGTCACGTCCCGCTTCCCAGATTTGAACGGTGACGTCAAAACACATCCCCAGGCTACGTGCCAAAATCGCGATTGTCGCCCGTAAATCAGCAAAAATAGAAAATACAAGGAAACTTATATTGCATTACACATAATAATTATAATACAGGAAACTTATCTAACAGTACATTATCTTACAGGTTTATTACCAAACTAATTTACAAAAGTAACTACGACAGCACTAGTTATAAACTGAAAGTCTTCAGGTCACTACTCCTCAATGTATAGTGGCAATGCCTCGGCAGGATCGTCTTCTTCTTCCCCTAGTGAACAAATACTAGGTCGTTTAGAAATGACAAGCAAGTCCTCGGGTCAAAGACGTTTAAAAGAAGTTTGGAATAAGAATCAGAACGTAAAGATTATCTATTAAGAAAAATTAGGAATATGACAATTCACAATTATTTGTAAGTGCCTTTGTACTAATCATTTAAGAAATATGAACATCATTCTTACTTCATGTAACGAGAAATTTTTACCATCGTGAGATGCAAATTCCGAGCTTCCCTTGAGCTTGCAATATATATAGTTTTGCCTCCCTTGAGCAAAACGGAAAAAACCGCCTTCCTTTAATAGGACGATAGTCCTTAAAGTGAGATACAAATTTAGTGAACAAAAAATGTAATGCAATTTGGAGAACAACCCTGAATATTCATCTAAACATTTTCTGTCAACAATCCCGTTAACCCGAGATCAGGCTGTGAATTCCGAGCCTCCCTTGGGCTTATCAATCGTCTATTCGATGTTACTATCGAAATAGACGTAATAAATTTCCGAGCCTCCCTTGGGCTTAGTTTGCCTCCCTTGAGCAAACAAAATACTGATCAGCTTTTTGTTGTAATTATGTTACGGGACATTTTGGGATATTCAGTTTGTTCTCCCCCGCCTAATGCATCCTAAATGTTACCAAGAATTTCCTAAATGATTTTAGATTTTAAAGAATGTTCCGATTTTTCTGAAAGTCGGAAATTGACCATCTCTTGAAATTTCCAAAAATTTTGGCAGAGTCTCCTTTGTTTTTAGAGACTCCGAAAATTTGCAAGAGACAATATATGATAAAAATAAATTCTGGGTTTGCCGACCCCTTCGGTGGAGCAACTCTCAACACCGGAACCACGCAAGTATATATCGGGTTCGCCGACCCCTTCGGTGGAGCAACTCTCAACACCGGAACTCAAGCAAGCATATGTATATGTGAAAGACTTAATTCTTACCATGGTAATTTGGCAAGCAAGCAAGCATTTTATTTAGGCAAGCAATTTTCTTGATTTGAGCGGCTTGTAGTTCACTATCCCAAGTATCCAAATGAAGTTATTAGTAGTATATAGGCATCAAATATATGTGTCATGACTTGACAAAACCCATGTTAGACTCTTTGTAATATTGCATTGGTGTGCTAGAGAGTTGGAAATTCATAGAAGTAAAGTTGTCATGGTATATAGGGACTTGCAAAATAATTAATTTAACCATCAATCATTCCAACATGTGTTATTTCGATAGGTTTAATAATTTGGACAGAATTATATAATTATGCTAATATCGAAAACTACTCTCGTGTACACGTGTTTAAGTAAGAAAACGTAAGACATATATATATATATATATATATATATATATATATATATATATATATATATATATATACATATATTCAATTTGTGTAGGTTAAGCCCCTAAAATCATACCGAGAGTTACAAATGTACATGGATATATATATATATATATATATATATATATATATATATATATATATATATATATTTTATATATATATATATATATATATATATATATATATAAGAATGTACATGGATATATATATATAAAAAATATATATATATATATATATATGAATAAGAATGTACATCTATATATAGTGTCAAAGTGTGTATAAATATATCATGTATCCAAAAACCCATTGGTGTCGTGTCCAATACTTATACATTTGCGTTGTATCCTACACAAGGTGTCCTTTACATATATTAATTGTATCGTGTCCAATACATTCATTCATGTGTCCAATTATTGATATACACATATATACCTGTGTATAATAGTTTTCGAATTCCCAATTTCTTTCAACCAAATTGGATTTTTGATGTAGTCCACAAAATTTTAGAATTTAAAATACTCAATAATTGCTTCTATTAATTAGGAAATTAACCAAAACAAAGGAATTCAAAGGAATAGAGGAAAAAAAAGGAGGACTTGCTTCCAAGTATTACTCTAACCTCCAAAACTACCAACATCTTACAATTTAAATTTCTTATGATCTTAACTTATAATTTCAGAATTTTAAATGAATTCATAATTATTCAAAATTAACATAGATGATCAAATTAAGAATCTTCAAGAGAAGAAGAAGGGAAAAAGAGGACTTGCCTTGGGTTGGGAATTGACCTAGCTTCTTCACAAATTTCCTAGTTTAAACCCAATAACAATAACAAATTCTTGTTAGCTATTCTAGGTTTAAAGTTAGATGGAAGAGATTGGGGAAGAAAAAAAACTCACCTAGAGTTCTTGGAAATGGAAGTGAAGGAGGAAGAAGATGAAGATGAAGAGAAGGTGAAGATGAGGGTTGGGGGGTGGCCGGAGTGGGGAGGCCGGCGGTAGCAGGCGGCGGCGACAGGTGGCGGCGGGCGGCAGGGGCAGGTGGCGGCGAGCGACAGTGGGCCGGTGGGGATGGTGGGGTGTTTGTGTGTTTGTTTGTTTTTTTTTTGCTTGTGTGTGTGAGTGGGGGATTATTAATGGGGAAGAGTGGATGAGGTGTCCCTCCTCATAAATACAAGGGACACCTACCCCATTTCTCCATTCTTCTAATAGACACATGGCATGCCATGTGTCATACCATAGAAAATTCCCCATTTCTCTTTTTTTTTGAAAACAAATAATAATAATAATAATAATAATGTTAATAATAATAATAAGAGTATGACAGGTTCGTACCGGAAAATCGGATCTGTAGACATGTAGTTTGATGACTTTAGAGACTATTGACTCTGGCACGCTTTTCGGTACATAGCGGGTCCAATGGCGGATATCGTTTTTGCCCGAAATTACAGTTTTGCCCCTGTATCCAGAATTGGACTTAAGGACAGGCAATCCTAGCTAATTTGACTATTCTGAGAATGTTGGTAACGTTTATTTTAGCTTTCGGAGACAGTTGTGATAACTTGGACTTTCTGACTTATTGATTGGCGATACATTGTTGGTTTTTCGTGCAACCCCCAGGCAAGTATACCTTGCCAACTTGTACAGTATAATTTATATGCATGTTCATCATCTCGCTGCTGTTCTCTTTCTTACATCCGTGATTGCTTTATTCCATGTCTAGCACACTCGTCCTGTTATAGTTTTACTTACATATTTCTAGTTGCCTGCACATTCTCGTTCCTTTCTGTTATGATATTTCTATCTATTACACTGTGTTAGTTTCATATGTATTCCTTGATAGAGTCATCTAGTCCTACACTATGATTCCCTCGACTTGATTATAACTTGACTTGACATGACTTGAGTAGGACTTGACTTTGACATTCTATAGACTGGG